>JAXIUT010050725.1:0-10969 GCA_035586675.1 Eurytoma californica | reverse complement strand
AAGCAAATTATTAAGCAGTAGGTACTCAGATAATTGGTCATAGATGACACGCTCGAAGAGCTTCGAAATAGCAGGAACCAGAGCGATCGGGCGAGTATCTGAGAGCTCCTTAATTTTGGCAATCTTAGCGAGAGGACGCAAGAGCTTTCTTCCAGGAGGATGGGAAAGTAGCGGAGGCGATACAATCATTGATGACGCTAATGATGTATGGAAGGATGTAAGGGGATGCCAGAGAGAGCATAACAGCAGAGATGTCATCAATATCAGTGGCACTGGAATGCGCAGCAGAGATCAATTTTCTAACCTGGTCAATTGTCACTTGGCGGGGTTCAAAGAGAGGGAGGGAGGGAGAGAGAGAGAGAGAGATTAATTTATTTTTAGGCCTTTGGGTACTACCCTATCTGGCCTCAAAGATTTACAAAAATGATATAAAATTCCATAACAAAGCGCAACAATTTCATTTAAGTCTAAAACGCATGCTGATAACAGGATAATATATACTTAAAAGAGATAACAGTTGACTAGCCGCCTCACAGAATACAAATTATCACAGAATACAAATTAAAAATTAACGCAATCGCAATGTGGTAACAGAACTAGAGGGACTATATGTAGGTTAATCGTAAAAGTACCGAACCGAAAAGCGCAAGTAGGGACTAGCAGGATGAGAACTAAGCGTAATTAAGGCTAAGGGGGACTAGGTGTCCCTTAAAAGCTAGTCATTTAACCATCTCTTTCAAGAAGAGTATTGTATAAATACGCCTTGAATCTAGATAGTCCAAGGCTTAAACGATGGAGGGGATAGCGTATTGATCAAGTCAGAGGAGGTTATTAGGAAAGAACCTTTCATGGCTGCAGTGCGAATTGGTGAGTAAATTAGTGATCTCTGAGGAAGCCGCGAGGAAGTCCTCACGATTACATCTACATTTAACTTGTAGAACTTGTTGAAAATTTACTTAGGGATCTTGTTGGCTAAAACATTGTACGCAAGTGAACCGATGAAGTACTCTCGCCTGCGCTTAAAAGAAAGCCATCCAAGAGAGAGACGGTAAGGCGTGACATGCTCTCTTGGCCCAATGTTGCCAAAAACAAATCGCACACACGTATTTTGCAGGACTTGCAGATCTTTATTGCGCGTCTTGTCAATGTCATGAAAGAACACGCACATGTAATCCAGGTGAGAGAGAACCAAGGTTTCAACTAACTCCTTCCTCAGAGATCTTGAGAGGGAGTGGCTATGCTGTCGTAAGTTTCTCGGAGCAAAATTAGCTCTACAAATAATAGCAGCAATATGATTCGCCCAGTTAAGCGTTGGTGTAAGAATTAATCCAAGCGTTTAACCTCGCATAGAGGAGAGACACCTAGAATACTGACTTTAGGGAGAGTATCAAGGCCAAAACTAGAGGTATACGCCAGACTTCTCATGATCATTGCTTTGCTCTTACTGACATTTAGCTTTAGACCATTATCCGCAGCCCATTTGACAAAAGCTTCATCATCTCTACTGATTACGTCAACTCCAACCGCAGTCACATGGAAAGACCGAGAAGTAAACTTGAGTGTGATCAGCATAGATCATATGGAGTGAATGCCTAAGAACAGAAGGGAGAACGTTGATGTATATGGCAAAGAGAAGAGGTCCTAATACACTCCCTTGAGGAACACCGCCATTAACACGAGTTCACTTAGTGGGATTGCCATCTTCATGGATCACCGCTTGTGCACAATCCTTGAGATAGGAGTAGATAAGCGTTATAAAGCCATCTGCGCAATTGAGTGCTCGTAGTTTGCTGAGAAGACGAGCGTGTGGAACAGTATCGAATGCCTTAGATAGGTCAAAAAATAAGATAAACGTAATCACACGTTTATCATTGGCTCGTCTAACATCATCTAAGAATCCGATTTGCGCTGTCGATCAAGTAGGTTGTTGGACAAGGGGGCGTAGCAGCGCCTTTTTCCAAGGCGCGGGAAAAGTTGAAGTATCACTACAGGCGTTGAAGATGTTGACTAAGTGAGAGAGGACAGCTGGAGATGCTAGATGAAGCATATCTATAGTGATTTTATCAACACCTGAGGCATTCAAGTTAGAGGCAGATAAAAGCTTTCTGACACGTTCAATAGTGACGGGGCGAAGAGCAAACGTGGTAGATTTAGTTAAGGGAGAAGACGAGTGCAAGACTGAGAACACATTTGCCAAGTCATTCTCCATGAGGGGCATGCAGTTACTTCCAACACTTCCATAGTGCTGATTGAGAGCACTAACCGAGAAATACGCTAGTGGGGATTTCTTTTGAGCCGTCCCAATACCCATGCTCTTTAACACTTTCTACTTATCAGCCTGAGAGTCTGCATCACTTAATCATGATTTATAATAAGCATTCTTTCCAGAGTCAAGACTATTGGAGACCTCGGAGCGTAGCGTGCGATAACAGAGGATGTTGAAAGGGCTGTTAAGTTTCACCATCCATCTATAGGCTTTGTCTCGGTTGCATATCAGGTACTTCAATTCGTTGTTGACCCATGGGTTGCGCTTGGCTAAATTAGTGACGCTTCTTAGGGGGACAACTTCATCAAAGGTTCTCGTAATGGCAGATGCAAGAAGTGAGGCGTTATCATCATCAGTCGTAAAGTGTAGGTTGGAGAAGTCGGAGAGTGCCTCTTGAAGTTTCTTGCCTAGAGTGGTCATGGCTTATTCTATTGAGCGATCGAGTAATCACATTCTTATTTGGACGTTGAGTTGACCAGACGTTGAGCGCGATCTGAATGAAGTTGTGCCCAGCGATAAACGGAGAATCCGACTTTCTATAATTCACGACTCTGGATAGATCATCAACAAGAAAATGGTCAATCCATGTATGAAAGTTGCCGGCGACTAATTGCATGATGTGTCGATCCAGAGGGCACAAGAGAAAGAGCAAGCTGTTCGTAGGTTGACTTCAGCTGTAGCGAATGTTGATTGACAACATTCATATTCATATTGAAGTCACCAGTCACAATGACGCTGTTGAAGCGGGGAGTATACTGAGCAAAGGTTCGGAAAAATTCGTCAGTATTAGAAGAGTTGGGACGCCTGTAGACAATGCCTAGTAGTAATTTCATATTGCCAAAGACGACTGAGAGAATTAGAAATTCAGGAATATTATCAAAATTAGGATCCGACGCATTGAGCACGCTCTCTCTGAGATAATCTTTGAAGTAGGCACCAACGCCTCCGCGAAGTTTACCAACTCGATCATTCCGAAATAGCCTTGAATATTCATTGACTCGTTCGAATCTGTTTCGGTGAGAAAGGTCTCAATAACAGCAATTGTATCGTGTGTGCCAGGCTCAATAAAAGAATCGAGAAGATTGAAGTTTGTTTTAAGATGATTCACGTTGATGTGGGACACTACTAACGGGAACGAGGAACGCAAACTAATAGAACGGGGGGAGGGCCAGACGGGGTACTCCCGCAGCCTCAAGCATAACTGTCGAAGCGCATGAAGCTCTGCTTCGGACCGAATAGTTAGTAGCGGATCATTGGGAGTCTCACGAACCCATATGACCCCATTACGGACAATCGGGCGCATAAAATTGATGGCCCTGCAACGCAAAAGTGCTTTTCGGTAGAGCTCGTAAATAGGCTTGGGCCAGAGGACTCGAAGGAAGATAGTGCCATCACCACCTTCACCGAAAATACTAGAGGTATGAACATCTCTTAACAGACCTGCAGTGGCTGCAATTCTATCTCTGATGTGGGTGGTGGAAGAGCAGCACAGAACTATGCCTTTCGTACGAGGGCTCTGATCATTATTAACATTGGCATCGATCCGACGATCAAGCCAAGGACGTGTGTGAATAAAAAAACTGGCTAGATTGAAAATGGTGAGGAAGGCAAATAACTTAGCTACGATTTGCGCATTGTCGAGGCCAAGCATGCGTGGAATGCCCGTAACAAGGACAACGACTGCCTCGTTGGATGGTGTGAGTGTCGGTTGAGATGAGGCCGAAATTTCAGCACGAATGGCGTTCAATTCGTCGTGCATCTTATACGTAGCTCGGCCCTCAGTTCGGCAATGAGCTAAGTGGTACGCTCCTCTTGCGCCGTGAGTTTGGCGTCAATGTTGTCAAGCCGCTGGTTAACCGCCGATTGCCAAGCCTTGAATTCGGCCATGAACGAGGAGAACCAACTGGGTGGCTTGTCTGCATCGTCACCTAGCATCTTATCGTAAGCCTCCGCATTGGATGGAGCGACAAATAAAACCTCGGATGCCGAGAAAGAACACCCACGAGGGCGGACTGAGCGCTGCTGTTTGCTCACGCTCTCGACCGATGGCGATGGGGCGAGGTGAGATGCTTAGTTGCCAAGGTAACGGTCGGCCGGGCGGTAGTAGTCGTGCGAGTAGGCGGAGCCTTCAGGTGTTTAACAGCACAAGTGGACGCAGACGACTGTGGGGGAGGGATCGCGGCGTTCGCAGCTGAGACGGCTATTATGAAGCGATTGTGTGAGGCGCAGGTAATACTCCCGTTCACAATTAATGACGGATCACCCACACATAAACCGTGGAAAATCGCAGAGCATTGCACGCAAATGCACACCGTTCCGTCGCGACGTTGCACCGTTGTATTACATATGGCGCAGAAGTGACTGCTTATAGTAATACTACATAACAAGCTAGCGCAAAACGATATATAATGCGAGAGACGGGGCTTCCCAGAAACTGCCATTAAATACCGAAGCAAAATATACAAAAGTCCCAGAAAGCGACTTTAAATATTTTCTTCACTTTCGGGATATCCCAGAAACTAATTCGCAAGTTTCTGTGAAGTCCCAAAAATTGAAATTTCAGTTTCTGGGATTCCCAGAAACTGCGATTTGTGTTTCTGGGACTTCACAGAAACTTTCTAGTTATCATTTACATAATAATGGGGACGATTTCAGGGTACAAACTAATTTTTAGCTTATTCACGCGCCGCAGCGCGACAGTAGTAGGTGCGGCCTCGCGCGATGTGCGCACGGCACCAAGCGACACGCGGCGGCTCGCCGGCCGGCTCGGCGTCCCCTCACCGCCATCTTGACGCTCTCTCGGCACCGGACGCTCGCCCCAGCCGCTTCGCTTTGGCACCGCTCCCGTTTGTTTCTGCAACATCTTCCGATCTGCTTACCTGCTGATCTGGAACTACTCACCATTTTTCACCAGCCATCTCAATCCGGCCTGCTTGCCAGCCAGTGTGGCCACGTGGCAATTTGAGGTTATCCCTAACCTCACCGACAGGTACTTGATACCGCGCACCATTAAACTTGTGATTTATTTAAATATAGAGCTTCAGCTCATGTTCACCTTACAATAAGTGTTCTCATTTATCGCCCCGTCAGTATAATTGCCCATTCCTGTCTGCTCAAACGATATTTCTCAAACATTAGGTCCTTCGAGCCGGATAGGCAATTTATGCTGAACGTACGTGCATATTGACGGCTCAGAGCAACATTTAATTCAAATTTTTGCTCTAAGGTTCGCCTGCTTTTCAAGTATGGTGCATCACATCTTGTCGCGGCCCGCTATAGTCCGCTCGAGCTTTGCCTGCCTCCACGCTTCTCTCTCGCCCGCTCACGTGCCCGCTCGCTCTTGCTCGACAATATAGCCGACGGAGGAGATTTGCTACTGGTTCTACCATCGGAAGAGGATAAGACAGCACCAGCTCTCCCCAGTAACGTCGCACCACCGGAGGTCAGCCTAGATCTGCTCACGGTTGAACCGCCAGCTCAAGACGGCTCAACCCTCGGCGCTGTGCCGAAGACCAAGCCGAAGAAGGTCAGCTCGCGGACCACGTCTCCTCACACGAGCTCTCAAGGCGCGGTGCAGGCACTCACCACTATAGAAATAGCGCTTAAGGCTGAAGGGCAGGTCATTTCAAGGGCATGTTCCACAGCATGATCTACCTCAACGACCAGCTCTCGCCTGTGCAGAAACTACATTATCTTCGTTTCTGTTTGTCTGGTGAACCTTCTCAAATTGTCTCCTCATTTGAGATTAAAGACAGCTCACTTGAGCCAGCCATGGAAGCACTCATGGTGAGATACAACAACAAGCGGTTGATTATGCAGTCTCATTTCGACAAACTGCTCAATATGACACCTCTCACTCAACGGAGCGCTCAAGATCTAGACAAACTTGCGAATGTCAGTTTAGATCTGATGCAAGGTTTTGAGGCACTCAAGGTAGAGGACCGCATCGGAGACATGCTCCGAGTTTACCTCACGATCTGCAACATGGACCGCCAGACGAGGGAAGCTTGGGAAACCTCCTTGGCATTTTGAGCGCCCCAGCACCTCGTCTCTTCAGTCCACCAAAAGAAGTGCTCACACCGCATCCGCATCAGCTCGTCAGCCAGCTTAACCAACGGTCTTTTCAACCGCGCCTCAATCAGGCAGTAAGTCTGCTCAGTCCAGCAAGACCTCAACCTACACCCAAGGAGATAAGGCTCACTCATGTGACTATTGCAATCAGAGCCACTTTAGAGTCGCATGCCCGCAATTTAGACAGCTCCCGATCGAAATGAGGATGAATGCTGTAGTCACAAAGAGACTATGCTACAACTGCTTGGGGCGACGGAAGAGCACTCACCGCTGTAAGAACCGCAATGCTCACCACCACACTATGGTGCATGTCTATAAGGTCCCTGGAGATAAGGCCCCCGCAGACTAAGCCCCCGCAGACAAGCCTCCCGCTGACAAAGGCTCACCATAGTCTGCTTAACAAGGCAACTCTAAAGAAGGCGCTCATTGAGGAGTTGGTGCAGTCGTCAGCTCATCGAACACCTCACAGCATGCCACTCTAATTAATTGAGGCTCATATTCTCAAAGCGGTCTCCTAAATTGTGCCATCTAGCAAGGTTCAAGTTTTAAATTGGCCGCATTTGGAAAATCTCACCCTTGTATATCAACAACCTCGTCCAGTAGATGTCATCATCAGTGCTGATTTCTACGGTATTATTATCCAGCATGGACTAATCAAGGCTCACCCGGCTGCCCCTATAGCTCAATCATCCATCTTTGGTTGGTTGATTCTGGGCCCAGCCAACGCAACATTCTCAAAACAAACGTCAGCTCATCACGGAGTCATTCAACGTGGCGAAGACCTTCACGAACTACTCATCAGATTCTGGGTGCAAGAGAAACTTCCATCAGACTCCAGCTCCAACATGACTTCTGAAGAGGAAGAGTGTGAGCAACATTTTCTTAACATTCACTCCAGGGATCAGACTGGACGCTACATCGTCAGAATTCCGCTTAAGGAATCTCCATCAGTTCTTGGCAGCTCATTAACAATCGCCTTAAAATCACTGCTACGAATGATTCGTCGGATCAGTCGTGATCCGAAATTTCGTCAGCTCTACAAGAATTTCATGTTCGTCCAGAAGATGATTGCTCATCAGACTATTCACCATATTATTTGCCACATCACGGTATGCTTAAGCCAGACAGCTCATCGACCAAATTTAGAGTCGTCTTCAATGGCTCAAGCCCGACGTCTTCAGGCGCATCAGTAAATGCAATCATGCACACAGGGAAGAATTTTTTTCTCAACATTATGCATGTACTGATCTGGATTCGACTCTTTCGTGAGCACTTTGCAACAGACATCATCAAGATGAATCGTCAAGTTAAAGTGCATCCCGGCGACTGGAATTTACAACGAATTCTGTGGTTGGATGAAAACCTCAGAGAAGTGATCATGTGCCTCACCACTGTGATCTACGGCACCAAGGCAGCTCCCTTCCTTGCCACCAGAGTATTATTACAGCTTGTGGTAGACGAAGGGTACAAGTTTCCTCTCGCTGTTCCTCCCCTTCACAAGGGAAGATATGTCGATGACATCTTTGGTGGAGCGGACACCGTTCAACAGCTCATAGACGTTGCTCAACAGGTAAAAAGCGCTCTGCAATTCGGGCGGCTTTCCATTGTCGAAATGGCATGTGACACATCCAGATCTGTAGACTGCTGTATCTGCGGACAGCAGCTCACCATCAGTGCCACTAGACGACTGCGAAACTAAACTGCTCGGATTAACCTGGCATACTCAAGATGATATCTTCACGTTCAACTCAAGTTTTAAATCTCACTCAGAACATCTCACCATGAGGATCATTCTCTCTGAAGTGGCGCAGCTCTTCGATCCCTTCGGGTTCATTGCACCTGTTGTCATCAACGCAAAGATGCTACTTCAAGAACTTCAGTCGCTCAAGCTCACTTTGGACGATCCACTCCCAAAATCAGTCTGCTCTAAGTGGTTTAGTATCAGAGAAGATCTCACATCGCTGGCCAGAAGATCTCACATCTGCTGGCCAGCATTACCATCTCAAGATGGTTTGGCACTTGGAGCTTTTCTAGTGTCACTGTACATGGCTTTTGTGATGCTTTTCAAAACGCAATGGCAGCTGTAGTTTATCTCGCTGTCAACTCACCGTCCACAGGCACAACGATTTCGTCTGTCTGCTCAAAGATAACGGTAGCTCCACTCAAACAGCTAACCATCCCCAGGCTAGAACTCACAGCAGCGCTGCTACTTGCTAAGCTCATCATTCAAGTCAAGGAATCATTTCAAATTGACGTTGAGGCTACTCATCTGTGGACGGATTCACAAGTTGCTCTCATGTGGATCAACTCGGATGCAAGTCGTTGAAAGGACTACCTTAGGAACAGAGTCACCCAAATTTAAACATTGTGAACACCTTCCACCATCTGGAGACATGTTCTTGGCACGCACAACCCAGCGGATTGCGGCTCACGAGGAATCACGACTGCTCAGTTGAAGAATCATGCTCTGTGGTGGAATGGACCTCAATAGCTCTGACGCTCACCACAACATTGGCCGGCTCAACCTTCAATGCCATCACCACAGGCCAATTTGGAAGCAAAACCTAGTGTTTCTCTGGTTACAGTGATAAAGGAACCCATTTATCACTGGGACTTGATTCATAAGTTTTCCTCACTAACAAGGTTACTAAATGTCACTGCTCTTCTTTTTAGAACACGAGCTATTCTCAAGGGGAAAGACAACTCGCTGCCGGCATTTCAACGCGCTGCTCATTATGTAAACTTGGCTCAAAAGTTCTGGATAAAGGCTACTCAAACAGAGTATTTCTCAGCTGAGATGCAGACGCTTTCTCAAGGTTCAACGCTTCCCTCTGATCATGTCTTTTCAAGGCCTACAGCATTCATAAATACAAATGGCATCATCAGATTAGGAGGACAACTCAGCGAATCTGCGCTCAGTTATCAGGAGAAGCGTCCTGCAATCCTGCCACGTCAGTCTCAACTCACGTCTCTGCTCATCGACTCTACCCACCGGGCGACACTTCATGGAGGTACCCAGCTCACCCTTACCAAACTTCGGCAGATGTGCTGGATCATCGGGGGAAGAGCTTCTGTCAAAGCTCATATTCTTCGTTGCGTGCCCTGCGCTCGATAGCGTGGCGTTCGTGCTCAATAACTGATGGGTCAACTTCCAGTGACTCGGCTCACTCCCTCACGACCCTTCCTACACACTGGTGTAAACTGTGCAGGCCCCATCACGCTTAAAATCTGGAAAGGAGGAGGCTGTAAAACTCAAAAGGGATGGATCTGCGTATTTGTCTGAATGGTCTCCTCAGCAGCTCACCTTGAAGTGGTCTCAGATTACCCTGCAGATGGCTTTCTCGCTGTGTATCGCAGATTTGTTTCTGGACGGGAAATAGTTCATAAAATGTATTCGGATTGCAGCACTACCTTCTAGGGAGCTCAATCTAAGCTCATGCGGCTGTTCACCCGATCATCGCAGGATTACCAAGGGCTCTGAAACACTTTGACAGCTCAAGGAACCTATTAGTTCATCCCTCCAGCCAACTCACACATGGGCGGAAAGTGGGAAGCGTTGGTGACGTCAATCAAGTTTCACCTCCGCAGAACTATCGGATAAACTCTTCTTACGTTTGAGGAACTTATAACTCTTTTAACGCAAATCCAGGCTGTGCTCAATTCTAGACCACTCGAGCCCCTCACGGATGACCCTAGTGATGTCTCAGCTTTGACTCCAGGTCACTTTCTCATCGGTTCTGCTCTGAACAGTGTTCCAGAACCATCTTTGTTGGATGTTCCAACGTCACGTCTGGCACGATGGCAGCTCATACAACACCCTTCGAATTTTTGCGAATTGAAATTATGACGCCATTTCTGATACAGCAGCTCTATCATTGGATCAAGCTACCGCGCGAGCACGGTGGTAGCCAATGGCAATTCGCTCCACTTCTGATGCAGCGGCTCTATTATTGGTTCAAGCTACTGCGCGCGCGCCTTGCGACAGCCAATGACAATTGGCGCCATTTCTGTTGTATTGCTACTTGACACTCAAAATTGGAATAAGAATAATAATAATAAGAAGAAGAATAATTCATTTAAACGATACATGGCTTCTTGTGCACATAGATATCTTGTATCTTCGTATTGTTTTATTTCATCATAATTAATTACTGCTGATGTTTTTATTGAGTCACTATTTTCTTCGCTAGTATTACAAGTTTTCTAACAAGTGTCTCTTACACTGTTACAAATTCCGCGGGAATTAACGAAAAATTAGTCAACCAGTACCAGGACACTGTTGAAAAGAGAGAGACTCCTACCCACCGGCCCACGCCTACCGGCTACATGCGAGTAGCAAGACAGAGCACGCGGCGACACTTATCCTATTTTTACAATTGTACAAAATCTCGTTTTCTTTTTTTTTCTTTTTTTTTTAACCGATTGTAACGGGCATGAGTTCCTGAGGAAGAAAGAAGCAAGAGAGAGATGACGTCTCCGAGTCGAGGGGACTCAAAGCACGTCGAGCCGGGTTCCCGACCTCTTGCGCAATAATTCGAAGGTCCCGATAACACAAGGTGCAAACGAAGGCAACGTCCCGCAGCCTCATCTACGCACACCAGCTTACGCACACGCATCCCGCAGCGCAGCTTC
>JAXIUT010050704.1:0-10971 GCA_035586675.1 Eurytoma californica | reverse complement strand
GGTGAGGTGTACATTGTCATCGATGATACCGGTGACGATGTTATACACGAACCGATAAGTGAGGACGAGATTTTGAAGATAATCGGTATTAGTAATGGGTTTGACCCATCGGCAGTGGTGGATGACACGGTTTTCCACTGCGATTCACCGGCCTCACCAATACCGACCTCACCAGCACCTACGACGAGCAGTGAACCCCATCAACAGCAGCCACAACAGCAGCAACGACAACAGCAACAACAGGTGAAGAATGAAAAACAGGAGGAAGAAGAAGAATACATCGATGTGGAGGCATCGATGAAGAGGATGCGACGCCTGGAACTGCAGATATTGATTTCTCCGATGCCGAAACAATCGTATATATTCACGACGATGGTGTCGATCCAGATTACCTTCCTGAAGGTAATTTTAAAAATCTTTAATTTTGTTTAATTTTATTTTTATTTTAAAATATATATTTTTCAAAATATTTTATTTTTCTTCATTTCAGCGGTGTCTGACGATATCGAGGAAGAGGCGCTGGAGAACGAGGTTGTGGAGTGAGTACGACTTCACAGACTCCTTCGCCTTAAACAGTATCATTGGCGCACCAAACGTCAACGGCTGGAGGCAGAACGAAAGGCGCATCGACGCTATCCGCTAACAGCGGAAGGAGCGTCGAGCGAGTGGTGAGGTGAGCCGCAAACGAGGGCGTCCGCGCAAGCAGCTAGATCAACCACGCCATGGCGTCGACCTCTGCTGGGGTTGTGCCCGGCCCTTTCATATTCAGCGCGTGCATCGGTGGAAGCGCTGTGAATCTTGTGGGTTGTGGCTCTGCCCGGTGTGTTCTAAACAACCGGTGCATTGCCAGAATGACCCGTTCAGACCCATGCGTCATTAATTTCGATGTTAAAGTGCGTTCGTGTTTGAACAATAAAAAAGTGTTAGTGTTTTTATATTTTTGGTTTACATAATTTTGTATTATTTTATTATTATATATTTACGAAAAGTGATTCATTGCCAATAGCATCCCTTCCGACAATAAAACTGTCTTTTACTTTGCGTTTATAAGTGTGTATGTGTACAAAATAAAAATGTTCTGTAGTGTACAAATTTTAATTAAAATCATGTATACATTTGTGTGTGTGTGTTAAATTTAAAATTATTTGTAATTTTCTGTGCAATTTAGCATGTAATCAAATTTATATGTGCGTGTGTTAAATTTAAAAATGTTTATTTTGTATGTGTGGGTGTGTGTGTATGTATTTTTTATTATATTTTAATATCTTAAAAATGTTTTTTAATGTTTATTTCCCTCTCCCCTCCCCAACCTCTATTTTTGGGTCACTTTGGACCATCGGGGCCTCCGCTCCTCTCCTCAAGGTCAAAGATCTTGGGGAGCGGAGTGGGGGTTTGTTATGACGGTCTAAGGTGCCCCTATAACTACTTATGAATATTATATTTTAGTTTTATTTTTGATTTATTTAAATACAGTAATGAATAAATATAAAGTTTTAAATTTTCTAACTGTAATCTAAATTTTTATATTAAATAATTAGTCTCAAAATTCACGAAAAGTGAAGAAGTAGTAAGCACGTAAAGCGCGTTGGATTTTGCTAGTATAATATAATTAAAATTACTACACACTTTTTGGGAATATATCAATAATTGTAAAAGATGTAATTATGATATTTCATTTATTAGAGTTTTGAAAAGAATAACAAAGTGACGTTTATTTGATAAACGGTAATCTATAGATACATCTTTCTATTGTACGTAAATCCTAAATTAAGAATAATTCAAACATAAATTAGTATGAATGTTCTTGAAAAATTGCAAACGTTGTTTTAATTACGAATATGGCTATAAAACGCTTACCGCAGAAAAGTTGTATTGTTATACAATAATTATGTATAATTAATTATTTGATTGAATGTATTAAGAGTATTTTAAGTTACTGAATAGAAAATTGAATTACTTAATGAAAATTACATTTATTAAAAATGTAAAGTATATTAGTTGATAATTTATAAAGTTGAAAATAAGTGATAACTTGTTGGATTAAAGATTGAAGTACTTGAGAAAAAGTACGAATATTGAAAATGATGTGTTGTGAGCCACGTGCTTCTCGTTAACAATTAAATAATGCAGAATTTTAAATTGAATAAAAATACATTATAAATTTGTATCTGATCAAAATTAAATGGCACATAGAAATACTTCAACAGAGTTTTCTTGAAAGAAATAACGATAAGTTAAATGCCAGAATATGAAAGCAAAGGACTTAGTTAATAATAAGCCACTATCACTAAGTATTTAAAAGTAATTACATTTACTATGTTAAATATTCAAAAGCCCATTGAATGATTTATTTGAAAAAAAGATGAAAATGAAATTTTCTTTATATATTTCATATATTGAATAAATATAAAAGGTTCCAACGTTTATTAATTTGTTTGTAGACAAAGTCAGAATGAGTTTATAAAATTAAAGACTCAAATACTCATATAAATTATGAACATATATTAAATGCAACGAACGTGAAGTTCTAGATAAAATTAATACACATTGATATGTTTCTACAGGAGATTAATTTGGTTGTTATGTAAACCATAAAATGGTCAGTCATAAGAGGACCAAAATAAGAAGAGAGGACCAAAATGAGAAGAGAGGACCGAGATAAGACTGCCACAGTTGAAACATTAACCAAAATTTGACTGCATAAATGAAATTTGATTGTAAAATTGTAAGATTGTATTATAATCATGAAACGGTCTAAGTAGGTTTTTCTGGGTTTCCCTACTTCGTGCAACAAATGTTGGACCGTATGTAATTTATTCCCCAGAGGACGCACATAGAGAAGGATAGTCTAGTCTATTATGAATTGATTAATTTTTTATCAGGGCATTTTGAAATGTTACACAGGCAGGACGATGCATGCCAGATATAAAATAATGCTTTTCATAATATTTTTTTGTCAATTAATTTTTGAGGGGGCGTGTTGAAATATTACAAAAATGAATAGACAGATAATGTATTGTAGAGACACGGGAAGTAAGAAAATATTTTATGACTATCGACCCAACCGCCACCCGCACTTTTTTTCAGTTTACGATTTGACCAGTCCGGTCTTAGGGTTTTCTCGTGACGTCAGTCACGCGCCTACCAGGCCCTACTGTCTACCTGCAGACCCTCGGGTTTTTGCTCAGGAAAATGTGCAGAACGTTTAGTCTGACAGAGGCAGCTCTGCTGCACGGACGTTCCTTCTCTAGCGTGTGACGTCCGAATAAAGTCTTTTACTTTTAAACTGATAAATTGAATTTGTCCTATTTATTTCATAACCACATTCCAACAGAAAGTAAAAAGATTTATTGAAACAACAGACTATCCATTGCAGCCAAGTTATCAAAGATGTTTTGTTAAGTTAGAGCGTGGCAAAGTAGATAAGACCAACAACCGAGAAACAACTTAGGAGGAACCTACATTACCATCAAATAAAACTACTTCCACTCCTATGGTAAACAGATACAAAAGAGCAACAATCACCAATTTACCACTAATTAGGCAAACGTCAAGTAACGTAAAATTTAACATTTGAAGAAGAAAACATTCTAAAGAATGAAACAATTTGTGATTCTGTAAGTAAATTGAACAAATTTTTAAAAATACACAAAGACCTCATCTTATGCATAAACATAAGGAGTTTGAACAATAACTTCAACAAATTACTACTATTCGTAAAAAGCCTTGAATCAGAACCAGGCATCATCATATGCACGGAAACATGGAATATAGATCACCATGAATTTTTCAACATAGAACGTTGCAAAATATACTATAACAATAGCAGAGTAAATCAAAACGATGGAGTTGTTATTTATGTTCAAAACAAATTAGTAGAAACGACTGAAATAATAGAAATAAACAATTTAAAGATCTTCAACTCAGCAATAACAATTAAAAATAATAAATAAATACTTATTACAGCATTATATAGATGTCACAACGTAAAGAAAACTGAATTTATAGTAAATCTCAGAGAACTTTTAAAAATCAATAAATAATATAAAAATAACATTATAATAGGTGACTTCAATATAGACATAAACAAAGACGAAACAATAGAACAAGAATTTCTTCAAATATTGCTAGAAAATGGTTACTATCCAGAATTCAAAAAAATAACAAGATCAGCGAACAACGACATTAGTATAGGTTCATGCATAGAAAATTTTTTTATTGAACTAAATAACATAGCACATAATAATTATACCTTAACAATACCTTCTAACGATCACTTTCAATTGCTAATGTCATTAAATAAGATTTAAAAAATTAACAACAATAGTAACTATCCAAAAATAAACTACAACAAACTAGACACAATAGCAACGACCTTAAATTGGCTAGAAAATCCAAAAAACATGGATCCAAACAAAGCACTGAAAGAACTAATAAACAAAATTAAATTTTGCATACACAAAGCAAAAACATTAACTAACAGGAAACAAAACAAAAAATAAACGAAGAAAAATTGGATAACAAAAGCCATAATAAGATAATGTAAAACTAAGGAAAAACTATATAATGTTTGGAAAAAAGATCTCAAAAATACGATTAAAAAAGACACTTACAATAACTATGTAAAAATCATAAACAAAATAATCAACAAAGCAAAAGAAGATTATGATAAGAGCCAAATAGAAAAAAAGGATAACCATCAACATCTCTGGAAAATAATAAATAAAGAAATAGGCAAAGAAACAAAAACTACAAATAACATTAACTATTTACTAAACAACAACATTAAGATTACAGATTCCTCAAAAATTGCCGAACAGATTAACAAATATTTCTGTGATATTGGTAAAAAATTAAGCGAGAAAATAACACCGCCACTAAACGAAAATTTGCAAATGCCACCCAGGATAGACAATAGCATTTATCTTTTTCCTACAAATCAAAAAGAAATAATAGAAACCATAAAAACCTAAAAAAATAAAAGAGGTGGAATAGATTAGTTTACCACTTATGAACCTATTTAATACCTGCCTAGAAAAGAGGAGTATGGCCTGGCTCATTAAAAGAGCAGAAGTTATCCCTATACACAAAGGCAAAGAGAAACACTTAATAGATAACTACAGACCAATATCTTTAATTTCCAACATCGCAAAAATTTTTGAAAAATTAATACATATACGACTATTACAACTTATGGAAAAGAATAATGTAATATCAGATAAACAACTCGGCTTCAGGAAAAACAAAAGTACAAAAGATGCCCTAAATTTCTTAACAAGCACAATATACAATCAACTCGATGGAAGCAAGCCAATTGCAGTCACTTTTCTTGATCTTGCCAAAGCTTTCGACACCGTTGACCACAAGATACTACTAGATAAATTACACAATTATGGAATACGAGGAATTGCAGTTGAATTGATCAAAAGCTATCTTCAAAACAGGTAACAAAGAGTAAAAGTTAATAGTACAAACAGTAATTTTGACACAATACTTACTGGAGTCCCGCAAGGGACAATACTTGGTCCACTATTATTCATCATATACATTAACGACATGCTAAAATCACTACCAGAAAAAACAGTAATATCTTTTGCTGATGATACCGCTATCATAGTAAAAGGTAAATATGGATATAAATAGAATCAAAAATGAATAATTACTTACATACGATATCAAACTGGTTAGCTCTCAATAAATTATCTTTAAATGTTGATAAAACAGTGTACATGGAATTCGGAAACACGTGCCCAAGCACTCCGAAAAACCTAAACATCAAGTTACAAAAAAAAACAACTTACAAGAGTAGATAGCACGAAATACCTGGGGATTACAATAGACAGCAATATGAGATGGGAAAAACATATCACAAATATATATATCAGTAAAAAATACTTAATATTTACATTTTACAAACTTACAAGAATTAGGCCCGTGCAAAACCTTAGAATGATATATTATGCCTTCTTCCACAGCACTATGGCTTATGGCATGATTGCTTGGGGAGGAGCATACATAACCAAAACAAGAACATTGCAGGCACTGCAAAACAGAATACTCAAAATAATAAACAAAAACAATTTCTTAAAAGAAAAACAACCACTCAATATAGACAAACAATTTATCTATGAAGCTTTACTGTTTCACTACGAAGAATTCAAAGAAAGCTACATAATATCTAGCAGTTGTTCCAGAAAAAAAAGCATCAGAGTACCAAAGCAAAATAGAAGAATCAGTAATAAAATAAGTTATGTTAGGGCTATAAACTACTTCAACAAATTGCCAAATGTTAAAAAAATATTAAAATATTAAAAAGCAAAAACAACAGGAAAACGATGTTAAAAGAATGGATAAAAGAAAGTTAACATTAACTACTGATGAACACATACCTAATATCGAAGGAAGAATAGACTGTAACAAGATCCGCACAATACACCACGAAATATCAACCACCTCACAAGGCTTATGTGTTCTAAATCTAACAAACGGAAAAAGGAAAACAACTGTTTAAATTATCCAACATTGGAAGTCCATGTGGATAAGAAATTTCTTGACAAACTTTTACTTGATACAAGCTCTACTAAAAAATCTCAGGTGAGATCTCATGCCAAAATCTCATGGTACTTTTAAAATGAAAGTTGCACTGTAACTATAATTCCTTAAATACGTATTTTTCTTACATTTAAGTGTACCTTTTGGTGTTACCATCCTGATGGTTCATCGGAAAACACACGTTATAAAAAACCTTTTACAGCTATTTTTGCATTTTTTAATTTTTGAAAAATTTCTCAGATGAGATGACAGGTGAGGAATGAAACTCTTTGCATCTCAATGCTTTTTTCTCTCGCCCTGTTTGCAGGACGAGAGTCTCAGCGACTTTCGCCTTCCTTGTCTGTGTGTCTGTACGCGCCAGCTCGGCTCAGCTGTTTCGGTCTCTGCTGGTCACTGCGAGGACCAGCAGCAGGTTTGCGGAGAGTGGCGGTATCCGGGGATTGGACTATCCCGCGTACGTACGTGAGGTGGATTGAGGTGCGCGCGAAATAATGACACGCGCTCTTAAATGGCCAGAGACATTTATTCGCTAAACTACAAAATACAAGAAAAACGTGAAATTAGTTAATATGAGCGCGCCGGCCGATTACCGTCGTACGCGCTCACCGAAGGAAATATCGGGATGCGAAATTAATGAAGCGTGCTGAAACGCGCCAGCAGGCCAACAAGCCGCGAGGACTTAGCCGCGTCGCGCGACCCGCGACACGACGCGCGACCTTTAACCACTACGCGCGCGAAGCCGCCGAGGAAGCCCCACGACCTTCCTCGCGTACGAGTTACAAAAACGAGTTGGAAATAAAAAGGCAAACTACGTATCTGGTTACATCAATGCAATATAAAACGATTTTTCCAAAAGGATGTGCACATCTATGAAAATAATTGGTAACCGGGAGATAATCTGCATATCTCCTGTAATATATCGGAATAACATTATTGTTCCAAACGGCACAATCGCGTCATCGGTTGGAAATAGGAAGAGAAACTTCATAAGTAGTGTATTATATTGGAATAAAGTTACTATTCCAAACGGTGCAGCTTTGTAAACGGTTGAAAATAGAAAGGTAAATAACGTATCTGGTTACATCAATTCAATACAACACAATTTTTCCAAAAGGATGGGCATAACTATGTAAACGAATGGTATTCGGAAGACAAACTCCATGACTACTGCAATGTATCTAAACAATAATATTGTTCTAAAATACGCTGGCACAATTGTGACAGCGATTGGAGATTGGAAGACAGTGTGCATATCTGATGTAATCTATCTTTATAACATGATTGTTTCAATCGACACAATGGTGTCAGCGGTTGGAAATGGGAAGACCAACTCCATATCTTCTGTAATATATCAGAATAACATTATTGTTCCAAATCTAAACATGGATGAAACTGGGAAAATTCCTACAGAATATCAATGATATTAGGAAAATTAAAGTGGATTGTAATCAAGGTAATATAGAATTTGGTGGTTCATGTAACAATCGCGAAATCCGCAACATCCACGACATCCGCGGCATCCGCGACTTCCGCGACATCCGCGACTTCTACGACATCCACGATTTCCACGACATCAGCGACATCTACGATATCCGCGACTTCCGCGACATCCACGACATGCACGACATCTACGACATCCGCGACTTCCACGACGTCCACGACATCCGCGACATCCACGACTTCCACGGCGTCCACGACATCCATGATGTCTACGAAATCCACCTCCACTACATCCACGACTTCCACGGTATCCTCGAATTCCACGACCGACCACCTGGGAAGGACCGATACGGACGTAGAAACAAAAAAAATAATTTGTTGCTTATCGGACTGAGCCCTGGACGCTCAGAAGGACGGTTCATGGCTGATCTGCCATTCTGTGCGTCCAAGATCCCACCGCAGGCGAAGAAGCAAATTCATAATGAATTTCTCCAAGTTCAGAATCAATTTGCCCAAGTTCGCAATGAATTTTTCCAAGTTATGTTCTAATTAATTGATGTAACCAGATACGTCGTTTGCCTTTCTATTTCCAACCGTCTACAAAGCTGTACCGTTCGGAACAATAATGTTATTCCGATATATTACGCTACTTATGAAGTTTCTCTTCCTATTTCCAACCTATGGCGCGATTGTGCCGTTTGGAACAATAATGTTATTCAGATATATTACAGGAGATATGCAGATTGTCTTCCGGTTACCAATCATTTTCATAGATGTGCACATCCTTTTGAAAAAATCGTTTTATATTGCATTGAGGTAGCAAGATATGTAGTTTCTCATTCTATTTCCAACCGTGTGTACAAAGCTGTGCCGATTGGTACAATAATGTTATTCAGATATATTAGACTATTTATGAAGTTTCTCTTCCTATTTTCAACGGCTGACACGATTATGCCGTTTGGAACAATCATGTTATAAAGATAGATTACATCAGTTATGAAGATCATCTTTCGATTATCAATGGTTTACATAGTTGTGCTCATGCTTTTAGAAACATCGTATTCTATTGCATTGATGGAACCAGATATGTAGTTTGCCATTCTATTTCCAACCGTCTACAAAGATTTACCGTTTTGTCTTCCAATCTCCAACCGCTGACACGATTGTGCTAGCAGATCTTAGAAGAATATTGCTATTTAGATACTTCCACAACTTCCACGACATACACGACATCCACGACATCCGCGACTTCTACGACATCCACTACATCCCCGACTTCCACGACATCCGCGACTTGTGAAGTCTTATGAATTTTCGCAGGTTCATCCATGTTCAAATAGCCTGCTCAAGTCATTCTTACATGTAACACCAAGTTATATATTAACTTGATAAAGTTCACGATGAATTTTTCCAAAGTCTTATGATTATATCATATCCCCTTTAATTTTAATTTTCCTAATATTATTGATATTCAGTAGGAATTTTCCCTGGTTCATCCATGTTTATATAGCCTGCTCAAGACATAGTTACATGTAGCACCAAGTTCACAAATAATAATCCCAAGATCACAATGAAATTCACCAAGATCACAATGAAATTCACCAAGATCACAATGAATTATCCCAAGTTACATCCTAATTATATATAAACAATACCTGTTGCGCTTGATGACTACCTGAAGTTGTACGCACGACAACTTCAAAATCTGTTCTCTTTCGCGATTTGGGCCGGTGGAGACTTTTGATCAGGAGAAAATTGCCTAAGAGTACCCAAAATTGCATCAAATTTATCCGAGACCCAGGAGCCCATTTAAATGGGACGGGGTCTTGGAACCCCGAACGCGGGATAAGAGTCGCAGCTCTTATCACCGAGTGCACAAAAATGCCAATACGACTCGCCGATGCGAGTCGCCGTTCGACGTCCGCAGACGGAGCGCGTGAGAGAGAGAAAAGAGAAGTTTGAGTGATCGGAATGATCTCCGATCACTTCACGCGCCTAACCGACGCTCTCGCCACACAGCGCGTGAAAAACTTACTTGATGCGAGGAGTGAGCCTAGCAGAAACTCCTCGCTCCGCGCCTAAGCTGCAGTCGGCTGGCCAGCCCAACCGCACGCGAAGTCCTATTCTACGCTGGTCGCCGCCGGAGATGATTCGCCCGTCGCCCGTCGGTGCGTTCGTCCATCCGCTTTCGAAGTCTCTCTCTTTCTCATTTGGCCCGCGTGGTAACACCTCGATGGGTGCTACCCTTTGACCCCGCGGCAACTTACGCAATTAACGCGTCTCGTCGCACGCGGACGACGCAGGCTCGCGAGGACGCGGGAGATTTAACTCGATTAAATATCTACGCGTCACAACATATTGTAACGATCATCATACAATAAATAATAATACAACAATTTATTAATCGCGAGGTTAAACATATGTACAATGCGAAGTCCGGAAATCGACTAACTAACAAAACATTCGTCAGGCGGCAAATTCACATCATACAGAAGAGTATAAACGAACGTAGAATGCCAATATATAACAATATAAGTGAAATTATCCCGCGCGTAGCACTCATTTTGAACGTACTATATTGTAACGCCCAAATAAAACCCAATATTTTAAATTTCTTATTTGTCTAGATTAATTTAATTATTACGCGATTAAAGACAATAAAATTCCCGAATTTTTGAATATTCGCGTTAGTGAATAGAATCATTCGTTTTTAAGCTATTAATTATTTAATTTAAGCGTAATATTACGCAGTGACTCGAAAGCTCGCGGCGTCAGTCGGGCCGCATTCCACACGGCGCCTAGCTCTCTCGCGGCGTACCCCTCTCGCTTGCGCTCCGCTTGTAACGTCGCAGGTGCGCTCTCCAATAGCGGCGCGCGTCAACCTCTCTCGCCCCCGCTGCATCTGCAAGCGGAGCTTTTCTCTCTCGCGCTTCGCTTCTGACGTCACAGGCGGCGCTCCCCACTTGATCGGCGTCGCGA
>JAXIUT010050683.1:0-10975 GCA_035586675.1 Eurytoma californica | reverse complement strand
AGCGGGCCCGTATGGGACGTGCAGCGCGTACGCGGATCCACTAGCAATACTTTGCCGCGGTAAAACAATTAAAGTTATAAATTACGTGTAGCGTGCTCTATGCTCTGCATGCCCGTGCGTTGCACGTAAAAAAACTAATTAGCGTACTTTAAAGGTTGTTTTCACAGATTATTAATATTTATTCGATAAATTTGATCCAATCAGCATTTCTTTTTAATTAATTTAGTACATACATATTTTAATGAGTTTTATTTACGTTTTACTCAAGTGTTCAACAAATTAATGGAGTAATTAATTATGCAATGCACACTTATAATTAATATCACTTATACAAATTCCAAAGAACTACTTTAACGAAAAATGTTTAATGAACAAAATTATTGATTTTTCAATTTATATTGAACGCGGGTAGTTGACGAGTAACCTCGAAACATTTTGTACAATTAAATTTTTTTTAACGAAAAACGACTCTGGGTTCAAACAGTTGACGCTTTTTAAATATACGCCAAAAACGAATCTCATTTCAATAAATTAACGGTTTTTCCATTTACGTCAATAGGAGTTGGACGAGTTGACGAGCGAGGAGACCCTGTCGGAGAGCCCGACGACGGCGCCGGAGCTGAACGACAGCGCCGCGAGGGCGCGGCTGACCGGGAGCGCGGACGAGAGCTCCGCGTCGATCCTGGACGGCTTCGTCACCGCGGGCCCGAGCGACCCCCCCGAGGACATGCCCTCGTTCAACGAGTGGGCCCAGAAGCGCCTCGAGGAAGCCGAGAAGAAAAAGAGTGAGTGCGCCGCTCGATCGATCGGGGAGCCGTTTATTGATCAATTAAACGCCTTCATAGGTTCTGTTGCTTACACGCGCGGACGATTGCGAAAGTGTCGACATCAATGTAGCCGCTGTAACGTCGATGTAATAATTATCGCTGCCGTAATGCAAATTAATTGTTTGTTGCTGTAACTCGTGCTTTTGCCGAAACTCTCGTTAATCAATGTTTATTACTTGTAAATTATACAAAATTATCGGTTATCGAGTACGTGATTTAGTAGGACATTTTTCAGCGTGCAGATTATTTTCATTCACGTATAGCTTTTTGAAAGCAGGTAGTAAATTTTACGTTTTCACGTATCGGCTATTATGTAAAGGTGAAAAACTGAAAAACTGAATTTAAAGCCGTTTTATTTTTAAAAATAATATATTCTTTATAGAACGTATGTAGTTATAAAAAATTGTTAAAAGATACGTGCAATAAACTACTCGTATGCGTATGTAGAAAAAAATCCGTTAGCAAACAGTATAATAATTTGATTTGTAATTATAATGATACAAACTGACGTCATGGAAAAATCTAATAGTTTCTCGCACAAACTTCCTTTTAATAAATTTTACAAAAAAACTACTAATTTTGTTAATAACGAGCACGCCAATATATTGCAATTTCTATTACGTTTCTTTTCGCCTGAGACGTCAACTAAATTATAAAATAGCCATAAAAAAATTGTAACCACACGCGCATGCATTAAATAAATCGATTATTAATTAATAAAACTACGTCGTAGGTCATCCAAATGCGTCGGTGCAGACAGCGAGCGGCTCGCCAGGACGCAGCGTGGGCAGCATGCGGATGCGCTCGAAGAACTACGCCTCGCCGGACTGCGGGGCCAAGATCTTAGCGGCGAACCCGGAATCCCGCAGCGCCCGTAACGTCCTTGTCTCGACGCGCGACGAGTACATGCTCAACACCTGCACGAGTCGTGTCTGGTTCATCGTCGAACTCTGCGAGGCCATACAAGCTAAGAAGATTGAACTCGGTAAGGCGATGGGTGCTTCTGTTTTGCTCCTCTTTTTACCCCCCACCCTCTTCGGTAAACTGTTTTGGTTTACGCTGCTCTTTTTTTTTTAATCGAATGAACGAGCGGTCGCCTGTAATCCCTCGACTAAATACAGAGGTGCTGATTTGCTCGTACCGCATAGTTGGATTTAATTGGTTTTTCGAAAGCGTCACGAGTTTGAAGCACATGAATATTTTTTTCTAAGTATTTTAAATTAATGGAATATCGGCACTGGATTGAAAATAAATAACTTTTTTTTTCATGCACAGCGAATTTCGAGCTGTTCAGTTCGTCGCCAAAGGATCTGTCTGTCTCCGTGAGCGATCGCTTCCCGACGCGGGACTGGCAGCTGGTGGGTCAGTTTACGGCGCGTGACGAGAGGGACGTGCAGAGTTTCTCGCTGCAGCCGCAGCTCTTCGGCAAGTTCATTAAGGTCGAGCTGCACTCGCATTACGGCTCGGAGCATTTCTGCCCGATATCGTTATTTCGTGCTTACGGGACCAGCGAATTCGAGGTCCTCGAGACTGAAACCGAAACGGACGCACACTCCGATGGACAAAGAGAGGGCAGTGCCGGAGGTATGTCTTGCTTCTCAAATTTCGTATCTATTTTTAAATTAGGATAATCACCTGTTGAATAGATTATTTTAAGAATGAGAAATGCATGCAGCCAGCACGTTAAAAAACATAGATTTTTTATAAAATGAACTTTGAGTAAAGGTCATTGCTCTAAAGTCGCTAATAATTCATAAGGTCTAATTAACATTATAAGGGAATTACGTGAATTCAAAACTTGAAAATGTACATATTTATCATAAGCACGCACGGGAAGTAATCAGAAGTCTATTTTTAGCTTTTCGTTTTTAAGTACAATTTATCTTCCTTGAACATTCAATGCAACATTGATTTACTTAAATGCTTATTAGTTTGCTCAATTTTGTTTATAAATTAAATTTTTTATTTTAAAATTGAAAAAAAAATGATTTTGCAGGTCATATTGCTGCTGGCAGCGATATAGAGAATGAGGACGAGGACGACGAGGAGAGCGTGTTCGAGGACGAAGAGGAGAGTACGACCGACCAATCAAGTAGTCACATATTTGGAAGCGCGCGTGACGCAGTGTTGAGCATTGTGAAGAAGGCAGCAGAAGTTTTAGTCAAGAGTGAAGACCTTACCGCAACAAACAACATCACCAAAATTCAAGAGAGCATAAGGGGCGATGTGCTCGAAGATGAGACGTTGGACGACTGCATGACGCCCCTGTACAACGTCGCATGTCGCGACTGCAATGATGATCGATTCGCTAGAGTATTTCAAATTATCAGTTGCAAGGAGCACTATCTGGAGATGCTTCTTAATACTCCATTTGTACAGGAGACTCTATCTAAAAGCCATCTATGTAGCAGTAGCTCAGGCCTTGATTTCCTATACGACAGTGAGGCTTGCGCTGACGAGAGCAAGGGTTAGTATTTCTTTCATAAAATACAAGAGATGTTTTTAAAGCGTTATCTTATTTATTTTCATTTTCAGCTCTTAAAGTGAAAAAAAGTGAAACCTCAAGATATTACCTCCAAGCACAGTTCCTATCGTCCTTTTTTACACCCGACTATATAATAGCGCTCTGTAACGTATTAGCCGCGCGTGAGCAGCGGCTCTTTGTAAATGCTAGCCATCAACAACAACAGCAACAAGCCGCGGATGGAGAGCCAAACAAGACGCGGACTGAGCAGACCAAGCAAGTGCCGCTCACCAAAGATGAACGAGTAACTCCGACTCGCGCCAACGAGGCGCCAACTTCGGACAGTTTCAAAGCCAAAGTAGAGGCCCCTGTGATTAAGTCAAAGCTCGATGCGGCAACTGATATCCCGACACTGACTGAAAATCTAATTACACAGGTTATTATCGAATCTGTCAAACTTTTAAAGTTAATATATAATTAAGGTTTTTGATAATTTATTATTTTATTTTGAATTAATTGCTTATTAAATACGATGAATTCTAAGTTAAAAAATAATTAATTGCACTACTACAATTATTAAAAGAAGATTGCATTTAATATACCTTTGTGACGCCCTTATATCGCCAGAATAATATGTAAGGTCACGTTCGACTTATAATAATCACAAGTTTACTGAATGAAATTATAAATATCATTTACATAGTAATAAGTTCAGTTTTATTTACTTTTATATCTGCATTTATTGAATTTTTAAGATTATAATTTATCACAAATGATCATTAAAATCTAATTCGTCATGATTGTACGGATAAAGATTCGTCATATAAATTCCCTCGTTTGAAATGATATTGTTTATTCTTACAATCTTCAGAGTCATATATAATCCTTTTAATGCTTTTAAATGTACTCGATATTTTTTTTAATGCTATTATAAAGAAGCAAAATAACTAACATTTTTAACATTTGATCA
The DNA here is from genome assembly GCA_035586675.1 of Eurytoma californica. NCBI lineage: Eukaryota > Metazoa > Arthropoda > Insecta > Hymenoptera > Eurytomidae > Eurytoma > Eurytoma californica. Next base: position 6,714 of record JAXIUT010050683.1, on the reverse strand, counting down.
ATTTAAGTTTATATGTTTTCATTAATTTTACTTTGTCTTTACAGATAAAACCAACAAAGACGATTGCGCCGGAAGCTAAAAAGACCTATACTACGAATTTAGAGACGAGCAAGGGTCACATGGAAGACGGTAATGTAGAACAAGTTGAAACTTTGACATCGGAGGTGCCTGCAAGCATTGCCAGCAAACGCACCACCACTCTTTCGCAGAAAAGTATAACTGCACAGGAACAAGCCCAGGTTTCCTTGAATTCTCATGAACCGTCAAATGCAGGAGACACAACTAAGACAGTACAGAGTCCGGATGGTACGCAGAAAATTGTTGAAAAAGCTGAAAGCGCAGGAAACGGAGAATTTGAAGCGAAAATTACTGAAGAAAAAACTCCAGACGTAAAGTCTAAGGGAGAAATAGTTGATCAAGACCCGAAAGTAGCTACTCAGGATCAGTTGACATTTGACGGATTTGATTTTAAAGATATCGATGTCGACAATCTGCAAAACAGTGGCATCAAGAATGATGCCTTGGTAGCTCCATCCACAACTAGTACTACACCACAACAAAAGGAATCCGTTTTCCTTCGCCTTTCTAATAGAATTAAGGTAAATATTATTAAATAATCAAACAATTTATAAAAAGTTTTTCATAACAAATTTTAATTGTCTATAAATTAATTTACTCGTTCTAGGTATTAGAACGAAATATGTCGCTCAGCAGTCAGTATCTGGAAGAATTAAGTCGTCGGTATAAGAAGCAAGTCGAAGAAATGCAGCGTTCATTGGAGCGAGCGGTGACGGCTATGAACGAAGAGTCGCGAAAGGGTCAAGAGCGGGAGAGCAAGCGTCTTGAGGAAGTCACTGCTTTACGCGACCAAATCGAAACCTTAACCAAAGTTCTCGATGAATTTGTCTACGAGAGTAACAGCTGGCGTATAAACTTTTCGTCGCTGGTTCAACACGGGCTTTTCATCATGCTCGACGTCATTATTGTTATTCTCATATTATCCTACTGCAAGAGGACAGACGATGATTTCGATTTTGTAGAAGAGGAAGAGGAAATTCAGGATGACAAAAACACTGTGAAGCCAAAGAGAGGTAAAACTTATGAGATCGTAAAGCAAACATGCACTCAGCTGACAAAAAAATCGAAAAAACGGAGACCCAGTGAAATCGCATCACAGGTTTGTTTGAGTTTTAAATTATATTTTTAATAACAGTCACAGTTTTTGTGCCCTTTTGATCTAATATTTTGTCATAATTCGTAGGTTACTGGAACGTACGATCAACTCATGATCGAAGATCAAGATAGAATGGCTATGAGCCAATTGTCTAAAAAAGACAGGCGAAAAAAGCGGAAGAAGGATTCTGTTATACTTAGATCGTCGTCAATAAAAGAGGCTAGTAATAGTAGTAGGCAAGACGCAATGAGAGAGTCAACTGGTATGCCCTCAAGAAGTGTCTCGGCCAGCGACGCGCTTTTCACATTGAATCAACAAAACGATGCGACTTCAGGATTGCAGAGACAGGGCCGGCCCGAGTCTGCTCCCGACAATTCTATAACATACTTTGTTGATCAGCGACCGCAGCAGGATGTCCAATATGATAATAAAGTGCAGATTCTTGCCATGAATAAGATTTTTAATAAGTCTAATAATGCCGAAAAACTGACGAGTGATTCAAACGATTTAAATACCTCAGTATCGATCGAAGATGATGTATTCGAGCAGGTAACTAAATTATTTTATTAAGAAAAAAACTCTAAAAAATGTAATTATGCTTATTAAAATTCATTCTCTTTATTTGATTATTTAGGAAGAGAAAAATACTAGTAACAGTCGCATTAAAACTAAATTATCTTCTCCATCCTTCATAAGGACGGCCTTAGGTTCCAGAAGCAAAAGGATATCTTTTTCGGTAGGTGGCAGTAAGAAACTAGCTCAAAGTCTCGACGAAAATACGATGAAACCTTTGGAAAGGAGGTATGATGCAAAAATGGATTCGCTGTCGGAGATAGAAACGAATAATGGCGCAGGTGACGAATGCAATAATGGCCGAGCAACTAACGGCCATGTGGAAGAAAGTGACGATTCGAGAAGCAGTAGCGCAACGCCAACGGCCGGTTGGAGCAAGAAAGAAAAAAAGAGCAATGGTTTGAAAAAAATGGTGAGAAAATTTTTTTGATTGAAGTAGAAAGAGCCTGTACATAATAGCTATGCTCAAGACTGAAAATATTTGGCGAGTACCTTCGAGTACATAAATCTACAAGTATAGACTGCGTAGTTCTTGATTATGTTGAGTAAAAGACAATTAGTGAATGAAGAACTATATGAAGATGTAAAAACCTTAAGCCTTTGCTATTTAAAAGCAGCAATTTAAATGGACATTTATTTTTCTTCTTTTTTTTTTGTTCAGAGTAAGGTGAAAAATAGTCTTATTTTGGTTTTACATTGAATTTTATATAAATTTGTAATATTGTGACATAATACGTTTTATAAACTTCTCATATTGCATGCAGTGATAATCAATATGAACCAAAATAGGATTATTGGTTTAAAAGAGATTGTTGTAATCAAATGCAGTATGATATTAGGCTTTTTAATTGCAATATGCATTTGTTATGATTAATAATTTTATTGAAGTAATTAAATTATTTATTTTAACATTATATTTATATTTTTATTTATTTTACAATAAGGTGAACTTATTTATACGAGTTATCTTATCTGTGCTACAAAATGGTTCAATAAAATTATTAATTATATAAATATTGAAGTATAAAAAATAAGTCGATTGAAAAAAAAAAAAAAAAATAAAGACCTATGTATGCAACGTGTAGTCATAAAGCTGTAATACGTACTCCTAGTGCCATTTTATTACATCTATATAATAGGCTTAGATAGAATGGTTGTTGAAGAGGCAGTTAATTAAGTATTTTTAAGAGCAACATTGCTTATTTCGCCAAAGTATAAGAAAAAATTTAAGACTTTTATTATTGCTGAAATCTAAGCTTTATTTTTAAATTAAAAAATGTATAATGAAAATGTTAAAATAAAAAAATGTTTGATTGTAATATCTACTAGAAAAATTGAAGTTTCAGGACACTATTCACTTTTTTAAATTAAGTAATTATATTTAAATTAGATAGTATAATTATTTATTTTATTAGTAAAATCCATTTTTTAGTAAAAGAATATGTCTTTATTTTAAGAAAAAGAAACAACTGCTTTTTAGAATTGCCAGCCTGCTTAAAATGGTTGAAAAAAATAATGAATAATTATCTAAGAATTTTTTGCAATCTTACAGAGGCGACAACCAACAAAATAAAATAAAGCGAACTTAAAATTATAGACAATACTTTAGACGTAATTGGCATTGTAAGTACACATGGTGTTATTTAAGATTAGTAGGAATGAACAGATTAAAATGAAAGATTCTCAATTTTTATTAAAAACTAGTGAGTGAGACTACACTTGTTTTATAAAATAATGATCACATTGTAACTCTAAAGTGCTATGCAATTGAATATGCTTAATGATATCGTAAAACTCAGATCTGAAGAAATTGTTATGATTAGACTTTATTGAATTGTGATTTTTCATAGTTTTTGCTACCTTTAGAATGGCAATTTTTATACTTCATAAAATGGATCCTGTGATAAATCACATAAATGTGTATAAAGCACAACGAACGAGGCTAGATCGTAATAACAGATAACTAGCTGAAAATATAAAAGTAAATATTAAAAAAAGAATGTGGACGCTGGTGTGTCTCTATATCTGCATTTATAGAAAGATTATTGTTTATCTGTAGTCAAGAAATTAGATGCATTAGGACATGATCGTTTACTTTGTATAACTTGAAAGACGATTATAATAACAGTAATACTAATAATAATGCTAAAAAAAAGAAAAAATGGATATAGATATGTTGAGTTCGAGCACGAGGTTATGTATTGCGTGTTTACTCAAATCACCCGAAATGTAATAGTTTTTAAGTATATGTAAAGTTGTGAATGATGAAATTTAACTAAAGATTCATTAATTTGTACATCGGAAGTTTTTATGTTTAATAAAAATAGGAATGTTTGTATTTGAGAGGATTACTTTTAAATGTTATCTGCATTTAGTAAATTTTTAAAAAAGGATACCGATTTTTAAAATATAATCTAAAGTTTTAATACATTTACAATCACACATAAATTTTAAATCACTGTCTTTTATAAAAGGATAATTTTTATTAATATTAGAAAAAGCTTTTAATATTATCCAAGATATAATTTTATTGATGAATTTGATAAATGCAGAAATTGTTTTAAACCAAGCTTTAAGGTAATATTATCGAAAAATTATATTAGTACTTCATACAAATGCATAATCCTACATCACTAAAATACAGCACTAATCATTCTTTAATTTTCCTTACTTAAGTAATTATTACCGAGAAAATGTATCATGAATACAGAACCTTAATTCACTCGATCTCAAGCAATCACAGTACTTGTTCATATATCTATTTATTTATTTATCTATTTATTAAATATACATACCGATTACATTAAAAACCTTCACTATACTTAAAGTACATAGAAAGATTGTTTATTCTGTAAGTTCACGAAAAAACATTTTACCTTGTGCCATTTTTTATTTCTATCTTTGATGTTTCAGTATAAATTATTGAAATAAAAAGTGGTACAAGACTATTGTATGAGAATCTTTCATTAAAACATTTATTTAACGAATAAGAAGGAGAACCTTTAATACGAGCATCTTCCTAATCATTATTTAAGCATATTATTTGGTATTACGTCAAAACGTACGCACATCTTACTATACAATCATTATAAGTTTAGGATAAGATTTTTAGCGTTCTATCTATGCCAAATCAAGTTTTTCCCGTGATTGATGAATCAACGTTTATCTTAAGAATTCACATTGCAATTTTCAAACGAATGAATTAAATTCCTTTAATTATTTTTGTAATTATTATTTTATACGGTTAAAAATGTATATAAAATAAATCATAGAAAGCAAATTTTTTACTATAAATAAAAGAACTGTTTACTCGATAACATCACTATATGCACGTTTGTGAAATGTTAAACAATTATATCGAAGCTTACTAAAAATACAAGCAAGCAAATTGATTTCTTGAATTCCAAGCTTTAGTGTATACGAAAAGAATTAGCTTTATGAAGTGAAATGGCCCCATTGTTGAACATGTAATGATTGCTGAATAAAATTTTAATCATTGTGTGAAAATGTTTGTATATGAATGTTTTGAGATGTGTTCGCGTTTAACAATTTGAACACTTAATGTAACAGAACCAGTGGTTCGGAATGTCGCGAGAGTAAATCGATATTTAAGCTCTCCTATAGTAATAATAAATCTTTAATTCTGAAAATGCGCAGTTTGTTATTATTTCATAAAACCTACAAGCGAATATTGGTCTGTATAGTGACGCTGAATTAAACACGACGAGTTGTTGCTTATCTTTATGTACGTATGTTTTTATCAATTATTATCTGGGATGTTTGAGTTTGAATAGCGATAACGAAGTTGGGAAATGCGTATTTTTTATGTTGTATTTTAAATAACTTTTTTTTTTAATTATAGCTACGAAATTGAATATCGTGTTCACGTGAGTTGAAATTCGTATTTATTTGCATTCTTGAATAACGCAAAACAAAGGCCGTTGGCAATACAAATGTAATTAAATTTTATCTCCGGTGTATCGTTTAAATTCCCTTTTCATTAAACTCGCAAAGTATTTATAATAAATTGTATCTTTTTTAAAATCAATATACTTCAACTGCAATCAATTCAACATTCAAAGATAAAAAAAAGCCTCTGGAACTTCCAAACAAATCACGCGATTTTCGTAGCCAGTGAACTACGGCACGTAGGTGTCGAATTCATAGCAATTTTACACCTGGATTTTGGATTTCAAACTGAAAACTACGATACGATACGTTTGAATTCGCTTCGCCATCGACGACCATATATACGCAGACATTGTGTATATGTACATACCTTTCAACTATAGAAATTGCTTTCAATTGAACCATAATTGCTTTTCAAAGAAATGCACAGCTGCGAAAAACTAATATTTTTTTAAGGTCAAAATTAATTTCATTATATATTATCATGAAAGATAATCAATTTAGTTTAGAGTGAATTAAAAAAATTTGAATTCATTGTTCCTAAAGAGTATAGTAGAAGAGTAGTAGAAGAGTAGTAGAAGTTTCGTCCGTTTCATTATTTTATTATAATTTTCAATTATATTTTCTTACTACGCGTACAGTTGGGTGTAAAGTATGATAAAAGCAGGGGTCGCATAATTTTTATTCATTTATTTCACTATACACCATCTGCGGTAACGATTGTATTATTATAACTGCGTGAAATAAGACCATTTAAAAATATGAAAAATGACTAATATACTTTTAACAATTCTTTCTTCTTTAATTTTTTTTAACTTTGTTTAATATTAAAATGTAAATATGTAAAGTCGTGCTTTTGTACGCATCTAAATTTTCATTTAAAACTATTTTTTGTATTATGCAATATTCTTATGAAAATAATTTTTTTCAGGTGTCCCGTTCAGTCCTTTTCTACCTACTATAAAAATGATTCAAGAAAAACCCTTTTACAGCCTAGCGGACCGAAAATACAACTTTCCGACCTATGCCGTTTTCGAAAGATTGTATTTTCGGCCTCC
>JAXIUT010050672.1:0-10976 GCA_035586675.1 Eurytoma californica | reverse complement strand
GTTATGGAATCCACTGCCTCAATTTACGTGAAATTTGACATTTACAATGATTATAAGAATTCAAGTGACTGTTTAGTAATTACACAATTTCTCATGAACCGTTACAACCAGTTAGTGTGGAGCACTTGTACCTCTCCAAACGTCCAACTATGCACCCAGGTCTTAAACCGGCGTATATCTATTTGAAGCAGCACATTCGTTACTGGGAAAGATATCACGGAGTCCCCCTAGTGGTAAATGCATCAAGGAATAATTACGCACTGTATCTAGACCTAAGTGCGTTTCATGTTAAATGAATAAACATCTTCTTCTTGTGCTTTTTCTGACGGTAAGCCGCCATGAACAAACATCGAGTGAACTATTTGATGTAATAACTCGAGGGTTCCAAAATTTTTTAAGAACCATGTAGACATTCAAACAGCCTGTCGAGTACTTTTATGATTTGGGTATTTAAATAATGAATATATCAATCTTTGTTTTAAAGCATCTGCAACTTTAACACTACAACTGCACTTAAATTATTTTCAGGTTTAATATAACTTCATGAGAATATTCTCTCTAAATGTGAATATGTGAAACTTATGGATTTCACGTGCGAATAACTGAATAGGCACTTATTCTACGCTATAAGTCATTCACTTATTCGATAAGTGAACGACATTTAACATTAAATATGTGCATTTGGACGAATTTCACATTTTCATATTTTCAGAGTTGAAATGCGTTACCTTAGTATTACTAATTGATTAATAAATGGATTACTTTTATAAGTCATTAGTAAAATTGATTTAAAATCATGATTTTAAAATTACTACTTTTAGTGATTGTTACGATTATGAAATTTAAAATGATTTAAAAGTGTTTGCAAAATCAATTATAGAAATTGGCATGTTCACTTCAACTTTCAAGTTTGTTGAATCAACTCTAATGTACTAATAATAAATTTAAAAATCTAAATGAAATATATTTACATGAATCTAAAAACAAACTGCTCTCAAAAAATGGACGTGAAAATTATAAGTAACCTAATTAACGAGTTAATTACCCTAATTAAAAAACCATCTGGAAAATAAAAAATCTCCCACCTCGCAGTCAGCTGATTATTTGTAAAATCCCTTACACCGTCCGAAAAAAAAAATTTCAACGCAGCGCGAGCAATGCGGGAGAAAAAAAAATAATATGTCACGGACGCAAAGGAAAGACCAAAAAAAGCACTCGCATTTTCAGATTAAAACGGGCAATATCCCGCGCCGCGAGTCTGGAGCAGGACGCGCGCGAAATACAAAGCAGATGGGGAGGCCCGATTCGCGCAAGCAGTCCATAAAATCTCCATACAAATGTGGACCAGCCGGCCGAGAGCCTGTTGAGTGTCGCTCACGTGAAAGCGGCTCGCATCGCGAAACGCGAAGCGAGAAAACAATCGCCGGGACAAACGAGGAGTATCTTCTCTCTCTCTCTCTCTCTCTCTCTCTCTCTCTCTCCCTCTCCCTCTCCCCCTCCCCCTCCCCCTCTCCCTCTCCCTCTCTCGCTCTCTCTCTCTCTCTCTCTCTCTCTCTCGCTCTCATCGCGTACACATTTCTCCTCCCGCTTTTTTTCTGTATCCGACCAAAATGCTCGAGCGGCTTTGTTGCTTTACTTTTCGGCGCGTGCCCGGGTCTGCATCAATCGGGGATCGCTCCACTTTTATCTGTGCGCGCCTATACGGATCGCCGATGAAAATTGGATCGTGCCGGGCGCTTCGTTTTACCTGCGAGAAGCTGCTTCCGTTATTTAATTTGAACGGCATTTGCGAAGTGCATTCGCGGCGCCTTTGTTTTTACGGGAAAGGTAATTTGTTTAATAAGAAGAATAATGGATAGTTCGGCTTCAATATTTCCACCCGTGATAAAAAAAAAAATTGATACATTTTTTATGTTCTGTAAATAGTAATTAACTAAATTCTCGATCTCCAGCTCATTGTTTAATTGATAAATCACATAAATACATTAACCGAGGATTCGATTTTTATTAATAACCATATTTTATTAATAACATGTTTATCAGGATCATTGTTCCACTATACGTGTGCTTTTTCTTTATTGTTTTTTAAAGTTCATTCAACTTTCATCGGTAGAAACACAAAGTGTCCAAAAATAAAACGACATAAAGTTTAATTTTAGAAATTTTGTCCAATTTCGCTTAGCCTAATATTATTAAAAAATCTTTAAATAATTTTCTCAAGAAGACTGGTCTAATTTGGGGTCGTTGATTTATAAAAAAAAATGCATTTGCATAAAGAGAACTTTACATCTTTCAAAAAATTTTTAGATCCACAGTAAAGAGATGAGTCCATTTATATTCAATTTGAATGCATCACTTTTTGAAATATTTTACTCAACTGCTCGCATTTGCAAATTGAGACATGAGAGTTGAATTTACATTTTGGGCATATCGCAAATCATACCATAACATTTTTTTTTAGCTGATTAAAGCACAAAAGTTTTTGATACTTTTTAAAATTTTCAGAATTCAGAAATTTAAAAAATGTGAATAAAAAAATTAATGAAAACATTTTCATTTACTGTTCCCTCTTGATTGATGATATGCAGTTGAAAAATTGCTTTTGCTATACGTATAATTTTCTACCGTAGCTAAAATGTAATTAATTGAAACAATTTTTTGGTTAAACTGATTTAATTTTGTTCAAAAAAGTAAACATTTATTAAATAAATAATTGTAAAACCGAGTGCACATCAGGGTCTAATATTATAAAAAATCGTAGGAATCAATAGGTATAACTACTGCAGCATTTATTTTTTTTCGGATAGTTATTTTGGGGTTATCGAATAACAATAAAATGTTACAAAACTGAGCAACAAACACTTAATTATTGGTGCTTGTAATTTTTTCGACAATCAATACACACTTTACACATCCGTGTTCTACCGTTTGATGGCGTGAAAGGATAGAATGTAAAAACCTGTTAAAGTTAGTGCGTGTTTCGAGCGTCATTTTCGTAAGTGATAATTAGAAAATACAGCAGATGGAAAAATAGAACTCGCGTGACGCGTGGATCAATATGGATGATGTACACCTTCCTCCTACAACTGTGTAACTATCTTCAATTTTATACGTACTTTTTAACCTAATTTCGAAGGGAATTTTTAGTATACTCTTACGAAATGTTTTCCAAAACAATTCTGTTGTTGAAGCCATTATATCATTTATTGATTTCTAAGTAAACATGAATTTTACATTTATGTACATAAATATTTAATGTGTAAATTTTAAATTATATCTAAAATAGATTTAAATATTTCAAAAAGTACTTTTTAATGTATTTGAAATGTTTAATCAAGAGTCCTTCTATTTATCGTGTTATTAGAACTTTTCCTTTGATTTCTGACATGACTCCTAAAGTCCATTAAAATTCAATATTTATTAAGGTTTTTCTTGTTTTCTTGTCTTTAGTTAGTTATTGAAATACAGTAATGGTTTGAAATAAAAACTTCCTATTTTACCCTGTCACCCCTAAATTCGCGTGGTATCTTTTCTAAAGCAAAAAAAGTAACTTAACGCCCGACCTCCGAAAAAACGAAAGCAGTCCGGCATTCTTTTTTAGCGATTTAGGCGGGGAAGGCGCCTTTTTTCGGGCCTCTCTTATGCCGCGAAAAGTGGTGAGCTCTCGAGTTTTGAAAAATCGGCCGCTTTTCGCCACTCCGCGAGCGCGAAGACGCATTGTCCGCCCTTTCTCTCGACCTTCTGTTTGTTCCTCTCCACCGAAAAGGGCTTTTTCAAAGCCAGTTGTCGGCACTAAGTGGTTGTTTTGTGGTCAGACGAATTTAATCTTTACAATTACTACACAATATCAAATTTTCTAATTACTTTATTTTGATAGTTGTGCCTAATTTTGTAAATAATTTCATAACCTATTATTACTTTTTTTTTATAAGCGAGATAAAAATTTTGTTTGGTAACACGTATCAATAGAATAAAATAAAAGATATATCAAATCTAGTAATCTGTTTTGTTGAAATGTAAAATAGTAAAGAGTTAAAATAAAATTTGTATACATGTTCCGGGAGTACAAATTTTATTTTTAATTTCATTGATGTTCGTATATTTCGAGCTCTTTGAAAGCCTACAGACCATTTTCTATAGATCAATTAACATTTTATTCAACTCTTCTTTCTTTATTCATTAACCATCAAGCATTGCGAGCCTCGATTGCTGAATCGGTACACAAAGAAATAAAAAACAAAAAGATAATGGAAAGGCAAACAATATGAAGCTAAAATCTGGCAAAAATAAATAAACTGCTAAGTATCTCGCGATGATTGGGGAGCTCGTTAAAAAAGTTAAGAGATAGGCAGAAGTAAAGGGAGATGGAAAAAAAATAGCTGCCGTAAAAACCGCGAAAGCGGCTCAGGGGAGAAAGATGGGGTGTAGCCGGGCGCATTCATGAAAAAACGATGACCCTTCGTCCATATGGACGCGCGATGCCTCCTCTGTGTACACGTTGTTATTTGCAGTTTTGCCAGAGAATAGCATGAATACGCGCATCCTTTAAAAAATGCGGCGAAACAGCTCGAGAAAATACCGTGGGAAATTGCATAAACTCGAGCTTCTTTTTCTCTTTTTTATTTCTTCTTTGCTTCTTTTTTTATTATTAAAGAAGAAATTTTAATTTTGGTTCATTGGTCACGTGAACTTCTACGTTTTTTAAGTAAGCGTAAAGTACAATAATCAAGTATTTCTATTAATAATATGTTTAATTTATTGTATATAGCTGTCAAATTATGATAAATGTGAGATATATTTTTTAAATGTGTCATTTTAAACATCGTTTGAAAGAAACCGATGTTTATTGATTGATTTTTTTCACGCCGTCAATTTCAATCAGCGAGCAAAGTTAGAAAACTCGTCATTTTGTATAATTACTAATACTTCTACTGAATTCATAAAAATATTAATAAGGCATCTGTATTTCACTTCATCGTGTTAAATAATAAATTGTAGCTTATATAATTGAAAAAAATATTATCATTTGCCTCTAACGCTTTTCAAATTAACGTCTGCGTTTTAAAAGCTTGTGATAAATCACGTACACAATAGTTAAACACAAATGACTGAATTTCCTTAAAAGTGCATTTTAAGTTAAGAAATTTTACAGTACGTAAAATATACTTGCATTTAAATAAAAATGCACAGTGCATACCAAATTTTTAGGCACAAATATTATGAAACATTTAGAAATTCCTTGAATTTACCAAAATAAGTATACATTCAGAAAAATAAATAGGAAACTTTACTTTAAATTATTTGAAATGGAGGATAGCACATACTGGAAATATGAGAAAAATACTATAATCACTGTAAGAATTACAATTTTTATAATACAATTTGCAATAAATATAGTCATTTTTATCACGTTACAAGCCTGTTCTCCATCTCCAAAAAATCATAGTAAATTTTCTTATATTTATTTTTTAGTATATCAATTTTAAAAGATTTTAAATATTCGAAGAATCAACTACACTAAGTTTAGTTAATAAAACATTAACCATGAGAACATTCTACGACATGAATTTCGTACCATTGTTCCAATTCTCGTTAAAAAATAAATTAAAGCGCAGTCATTAGCTCGGTTCCCTCCCCGACTCTCAATTGCACGACGATCCCCCGAGGTCAGCCACGCAAACGCTCCATGCAGGATTCGCGAAAAACCCGCGACCCCGGGGGAGGGGGAGTAAGTGCCAGATCCGCGATCGCGCACTCAAAAACACGACGGCGACTCACCTAGAGGTGCGTATCGATCGGTTGCGTAGACCGGGCTCGTAGCGGGGTTACCTCCTGCTATTTGCTTCTCTGCTCCGCTGTGACACTCCGGTGGCTACGGCGTGACGGAGGCTGCTCTCTCGCGCGGCTCTCGCCTTACTGCTCACTTCCTTCGCGACGCGCACAGCACAACATACAGATTCACTCACACGGTGCACTCGGTCGGCTCAGCTGTCGCCTCGGTCCTCGGCAGCAGCACATAGCAGCTCCCGCGGAAGCACCCACTTTTTCTCTATATATTTATATGTAATATATATATAATGTATATATATATTTTTTTCTTTTTATCTGCTCTAATATCCGTCGACGCGGGCCCGGGCCGCACGGAGGGACAGAAGGACAGCGAGAGAAGCGGAGATAGAAAGAGAGAGGAGGAGAGCCGCTCTGGAGCGTCCGACGGAAATCAACGCACTGCCATACGTCAGCGGCGGCGGCATCAACTCGCGCGCGCGCCTCCCCCACCCCCGCGAGCCGCCGCCGCCGCCGCTGCCTCCCTCTCTCCGCGGACTCTTCCCCTCCACCAGCGCCTCATCCTTCCGTGACGCCGTGGAGGTGAGCGACGCTCCTGGCGCCCAGCGTCGGACTCGACGCCGCCTCACCGCACCCCGGCCTTTTCTACTGACGGGCGCGGACGCGCCACCGCGTGTCTCGCGTACTCTCGACGCTCTTTTTTTCTCCTTTGCCGGCCGAGAAGAATTTCTCGAATAACGTCACGGGGTAGTCGTTGAGGTTTAGCTTGACGGGGTTATTAAATGCAGAAACACGTCGTTCTTAACATTCTTGTAGGAAAAATGGAACGTCGCGTTATTCGAGTAGTATAGTTACGAGTTAAAAGCAGTAAATGAAGAAGGGAAGTCTCGCAGTTTATTCATAGGTATTGATTTATGATACGATATTCAGAGCAAATATTAATAATTACGAAACGATGTTTATTTAGAATTATTACGTTTTATGAATTATAGTAATTCAGAATTTCAAGCATTGTAAATAATTAAATAAACGCAATTTTAAAGTTATAAGTACATAAGGCTGTGTAAGCATGAGCAATATAAATAAATTATAACATTATTTTAAAATTATTTAAAATGGTCTCATTAACTGTGATGAATTAGTTCAACTACTTAAATTTAGACTGTTATAATATTAGAGTTCATCGACCTTATACGAACAAAGTTGTTCATCGAATTTCGGATTTTCCTCTACTCTAAATAGAGTCAAGAGAATGTGGAATTCTTTCCGCAAAACATCTCATTACGCCCTATTGGGCAATTTAAGTCTTCCTTGCGCTCGTTTACAATTAATTATTGAGTTCTGCTATCAGATTTTTTTTAGTTTAAAGTTTATTAGGATTAAGGTCAGTTTAAGATTATTTAGTTTAAGCCTTTATATCTTATGGCATTTGTAAGGGTGGACAGCCCGTCGAATATTGAATAAATAAATAAATAAATAAAAAATTTATTTATTTTACTTCAACACATTTTTCATTATTTATAGTACGTAAACTATAAAATTTGAGTAAAATAAATGTGGAATTCGCAAGTACTTCGCTTGAAAAAAACTATTTCAACACAGAAATTGATTCTCGAATCAGTTTACATTATACTCAGTCTAGAGGCGCTAAGGAGACGGGGAAAAATGAAAAACGTGACGGCGTCACTAAGTTGCTTCATCAACGGTACTTCTCCTTTTCCAGGCTAGGCACACTGAGTGCAAACAGTTCGAAAATCACAGGAGACGCGTATTCCAAAATTCCGCGAAATTCGCCGCTCGTCTGAATCATTCGTGAAGTATGTTTTTCCACATATTTCCGAGAGCATTCGACGGGCTGGTTTATGCGCACTCGACGTTCATTGCACTTTTACGAGCGATATATGATTTAAAAATATTTACCGGTTGGTCGAATGATTCTTTTCTTTTATTGAAAATTGGAATGAATGATTGATTTAAAAAATGCATTATTTTTACAAACTCCAAAGGGGTTTGCATTTATGGAAATTTAATTAAAACCGCCAAAATGTTATTACCATGCGTTTATAAAATAAATTTATTAAAATTTTACTGGTCGTAAAACATTTGTATCGGGTTACTTAAACATACTGAATTTTCATCAATATATAACATAAACGTAAAATGTAATATCGGTAAATTTTCTTTTACTCCTAACAATTCGAATTGTATAAATTCACATACGAATCACACATTTGTGCATTTTAAACCAACCAACCGTGCTAAAAAAGCTTTTGAAAAAAAAAAATTTAATCATTCCGAGAGCGAGCAGCCTCCGTTTAGTGACGTTAGCCCTCAAATTCGAACGGCATTCGATAAAAAAGAGAGAACCGCTTCTCTAGCTTTTTATTCGACACGTGTCCGCCTTTGCCATTCCACTCGGCCTTTCTCTTCTATCTTCCCTCGTTCTTTTTTTTCCTTTTTCTGCTTTTTCACCTTTAGCCTTTCTGAATTTCATCATTATATTTAGCCCTCGGCACTCCTTCAGACTCCTTTTCCCTTATCAAAGTGAAAGTGATGGAATATTTAACCAATTCTTTAAATACTTCAAAGGAAGGCAAAAGTTTCAAAAATTGAAAGAGCCTATTTGGATTGGATCTCTAAAAGATGAAATGCTCCTTTATACCTTGGAAATAAGTTAAAGGAAAAAAAGTGAAAAAAATTGATAAGTTTCCTAATTTTTGAAGATTTAATTATTTAAATGGAATGTGAGGCATCGTAACTGCATCAACAGACACTTTTAAGCTCAAAGTCGCAACCATAATGTACAAGTACTATCAAACCAACACTTCAATAATTCAATAATTACCATTAATATTACTTTGGTCTACATCAGCGTATCACTTTGGTAATTATCATAACATCTGCATATCGAAATTCGTTTGCTTGATGCTTTGATACTTCACATCCGCATTAATCAAATATGCTTATAATTTTCATTCAGTAAAAAGTAAAAAGCACAAAGTTCCGAATTATTCATTATTAAATATATCCAACGTCTTTGTAATAAAATAAAAATTATTTTTCTAATCGGGATAGTTCTTTAAAAAATATTTTAAAGAAAACTTGATGATATTCATAATGAATAAAAACTGTTACACAATTTACAAAATCTGATTGTATTGGTTTATAGCAAAGCTTCTCAAGTAGTCATGACATAAACGTTGTGGAAATTATATGCGAAGTTAGTTGTTAGTAAGAATTACCTCAACAATCGAGTTAATTTTATTACATGACCTCTGCTACATGACCTTCGCGTAAAAAGAGCCTGGATCTTAATAGATGCTGTTACTAAGTTTTGTTTTCTTCGTACATTGCATTAATATAAAGTACATTATTGATAGTTAGTTTTGTACTCAACATGAATAATCATTAAACTATGGAAATGAAAATTGAATTATGGAATTTCTCATCTCGTAGCAGCATTGCCTATCGCTAATGAATATATTCTTTAACTATCATAGTCGCACTCAACAATTATTCCCCGTCAAAATAAATTCCGTCCCGTCGTCTTTTATTCATCAACTCGTTCTCTCTCGGAGGAAGACCTCCGCCTCCGATATTCCCTTCCGCTCTCGCCAGTCTACTCCTCTAATTTCCCTTCTCGCACTCCTCGAGCTCCACCTCTCTCCGACCGACGCGATTTTTCGCCCGCCCACCTCTCCTTTCACCTTAATACATCCGTCGCGGGGATCAAAGCTCGGAAAAGGCGAAGAAAACAAACGCGCGGAGCGAAAGAATGCGCGAGGACCAGCCCCGAGGAATTGCAATGCTTCGCCCGTTTCAAGTGTGTACACGCCCCGGCGCGAGTGTGTGGGTGCGCTCGAGGGGGCGGCTCTGTCCATGAGCGCCTATCCTTTTATCGAGGAAAGCATTACGGCTGACCTTACCGCGCGATCGTATAAGTTGCGCCGCGGCAGGGCGGGCCCTTCCCCCGGCTCCCTTATCTCAGATAGCACGGTCCGTCTCATTTTTCTTTTTTTTTATATTGCACGTACGTGCGCGAGGAAATTTTCAACTGTATTCACAAACGACTCCCTCGCTCCTCCCTCTCTCATGCGGGGGATCGATTTTCCCGCGAGCGGACCCGGGCAAATGCAAAGAGCGGATTGGCGAGCAATCGGGATCTTTTATTTTTTTTTCTCTTTGTTCTTTATACCGAGGTTTATGATTACGGAAGTGGGGGTAAATCCGTGAATTCGGGAAGGCTGTGCGTACGAAGAGCTTCGAAGTTTTTACGCGGAGGGAGGGAAAAAATTTTCGAATTCCGGGCAGTGCTCGTATCATTTTATGCGAAAACTTATGGGACCCGGGAAATTCGAGCTGTGAGAAAAGGAGAGCATAAAGTGTATACGAATACGGAGTAAAATTGTCTTTTTATTTTTTATGTTCGCTTTGCTAGTTTTCGATGTTAATAACGAAGGGGCGAATAGGCGTCATTACGTTTTAATTGGGGCGATGGCCCTGCAGCATACTTTAGCACGTAAGGAGGAAAAAAAAGGATCGATCTCGCTTATAAATTATTAAGAGCTATTGGGAAAAATCGTAAAGGCCGTGCAAAAGCAATACTAATCCCATAAATTTTCTTCCTTTCGTCCTTTTTCTCATTAGACCGAGGAATCGTCTCTGCTGCGTTTAAAAATTTACAAGTGACAAGAAAAATTGTTTCTAGAAAACTATTAATTATTTAGTTTGAAAACTAAAGGAGGTGTAATTGAATTTTCATATGTAAAAGTAGCAATTACTATTTAAATGCATGTGAAGATGAGACCTTAAGTACCATAGACTTTTCCCATAAAAAATGATTAGCCTAAATAATAAATATGATGTTTAATTTAAAACATTGATATTTAGAATAGTTATAAATAAATTGAATAAGGTGAACTATTTAGTCACTATGAATAATGTAACTGTTGGTTTCAGACATACCCCAGGTTAAAATTTTACCACATTCATAATATAATATAATAGATGTTAAATAAACTATTTTAATTAGGTTGATAATGTACGTTATTTAAAATTAATGAGGTAATCTTTTAATAATGAATGAGAAGATTCATGAATTAATAAGAAAGTACAAAGGACCACGCACACAATACATAGGATTTTGGGTACCCGTCAAATTGGTTCAAACCAATTTTTTTCGATAGTTC
>JAXIUT010050661.1:0-10976 GCA_035586675.1 Eurytoma californica | reverse complement strand
ATATAGTGATACAGCAATGTAAAAATGATATTCTTTTAAAAAGCTTTATTTTCAATGAGACTTGTTAATAAATATGTGTCAGAGCAAATGAAACATATTTAATGGGGTGTCCCACTATGCCCCGAAGATTCACATTGCCCCACGGTCCTCTATGCCTGGCTCTCCCTTATTTACGTGCTCGATTACAATCTAAATGTCAACAAAGAAAGACAGCGCGTTTCGCGCATGGTTGGTCTGCCAGCAGGTGACATGAGCTGGAAAATTCCTCGATTTCTCTTTATCTCAGCTACCCCGACCGTTTTAATTCCACATCAAGAGCCGTTTAAGACATTTCAACGAGCCATCCCGCGCAATATTTCAATTCGTTTAATTACTTTTTTATCCCCGCAAATGTCGCGCGCATATATAAAATACGATAAAAAAGAATACCTATATATATATATAAATTCCCCGAATACCCCGGGAATACCGTGGGCAGGCAGGGGTGAGAGTAAAAGGCGGCGATATTAAAAAGAGGAAGGCCGACGCCTGAAATACATTTTGTCGTCTCGGGAAGTTCATGATACTTTGATAGAACTACGCGCGCGTGACGTCAGGGGACGACGCGCGGAAGGATGGATCGGATGCCGAGGTAAAAAACGCCGGTACGATTCGGAACACTTAAAAATGGAGAAAGCGGCCAGAGGGATGAGCTCGGCTCTTCCGGCACGATCAATAAGTCATACGCGCATCCAGCGTTGCTTGAATTAGGAATAGCGGGGCGCATCGCTCTCGGGGAAAAAACCGCCTTAAAAAGAAACCCCCGAGGAGAGGAGGAAAAAAATGTCTCCGCGAGCGTAAGCGCGAGGGAGAGGCTCGATCGTCATTCGGTGCGTCCTGCGGAAATTGAACGCGAATCCGGGAAACGAGCCCGTAAAATTTCGGAGGAGGGTGTAAGTGACGAATGGGGGCACCCGAGATCCCTGAGACGCCTGCTTTATCGGGGCTTACTCTTTATCGAGATTCCCCCTGTCTCCACCTCCTATGATCACAAGAAGCGTGCTTTTCATTTACGCCTCATGCGCGAGAAAATCGAAAAAATCGCCGGACCCTTTTTTCCTACAGCTGCCGCAAAGATTACACGCGTACGATAACATTACTAGCTCTTTGCCCTTAATAATGTCTATTTGTATCTTATTTTTTCACTACTCAATATAGTGGTGTATAAAATGAACACATTAATAAGAAATTTTATTTCTATTTACTACGTACGCAACTATATTTACGTCTTTGTTAAAAATTAGAACAAAAATGATATTATCTTATTAGAGGATTAATTATTTAAGTACAACATGACAGACTATATTATAAAATTATGTACGTGAGACCAAACACGTTCAAAATCTTTAAATAATTTAATTTTCAACATTATTTTAAATTAAGTTTTCTTTCAATATTGTAGAATATTTTTCTTTTGTTTATTTTCGGCGTGTTTGGACATTTTATTTTTCCATCTGTGTCACTTTGTGCAAGTGTTTCACTTTCGATAAATACAGAAGTAATTTCAGAGCTTAGGGGCTGAACAAAGTCAAAAGTAATTATGCTCTGACAAATATAAGAGGTAAATATATTTGATACACGCCATCCTGGAAATTCCACGCACGGATTCAATAAAATTGACGAAAGCCGAGTCCGGAAGTATGAGGAACGCCTTATAAACCTCCCCGGCAATAAAAAAATCAATCTGGGGGTCGTCGATCGATCGAACAAACTTCTTTCTCTCGTCTGTCGCAAGTTTTCCAATTTTTTCCCGACTACACACACGCGCCGTCTCGTCGCTCCATTTCTCGTCGCAATTCGTCGCGACGACGCTTCATTATTTTCCTTTTCTCGCCTTCTTTTTTTTGTCCCCGGTAAAGGCGGAGCCTTAACTCCTTATCGGCGCGGCACGGCTCCATAAATTTCAGCCGGATCGGCAAAACGAGCCTTTTCCCAAAGAGCGAGACTCCCACGCTCGGAAAGAGAGGGAAAACGCTACTTTGAACTCGCTTTTGCAATCATTGTTTATGGATTCGCGAGGTGTATACTTTCAACGGAATGTAACATTATTATCGGTATAAATAGTGATCGACTTTCTATCATTATCGATTCCACGCGAAGCATGCAATCTGCATCCAGAGAATTCTATGAATTCTATATTATATCGATCTGCTCAAATATTGCAATATTTATTCCAGAGCAGTACGCAATTTATGAAATTAGGTTATTTCTTAAAAAAAACTCGATGTATTAATATAAATAAAATTTACTCGTAACTAATGAATTTTTTAATTAAGTATCGGATATGATGACAGTAAATTTGAGGGACCCTTTAAAAAGTACTCGAGGTAGTTTCGCCTTATTCATGATTTGTACATGATAATATTAACAATTTTAACATTTGTTCATTATAAATCAAAGTGAATTATTTAGTTATATACAATTGCAGGCGACATCATCCGATAAAAATAAAACAGTTTATTAGACGGATTTTACACGAACTTTAATGGCACAGTAAAAGTGCAATAAGTAAATGTCAAAGAGAGACGAAATTGAATCAATAAATTTCTTGCAAAGGAAAATATAGTCGCCTAACATGGAGTAAACATAAACAAGCCGCTCCTGCAAATCTCGATGGTGCTTCCGGGTGCATGTATAAACGGCAAAATAGAGAGGACGCAGTTTGGTCTACAAGATTAAACACTTTGGCAGAATCGATAAGTGGAATTCAATCTGGACGATCCTTAGACCAATGTGATCGGCAAAAACGATAAGATCGTCTTGATTATAAGTATTCAAGGTGGTAATGCAAGTTCCTTTAATGTGGAAGTGAAATACTTGAAGCGAGTATTTCTGAGAAATTAAAAGCAAGGACAAAATGAGCTATCATCCGAGCTCTCGTTTGCTTCGTTAAATGTTGAACAATCCATTCCCAGGTTGGATTACAGAAACCCGCTCGGCAAAGGGGATTAACCGGTCGAAGTGCACGAAACTGTGCTCCTGAAACTTTCAAAGCATCGGATACTAACCCATTTGGGGCATCCTCAGGTATCTCATTATCGATTTTCATCTCAACGTAAGCAGCCGGTTATTCATTTCAAATTAAATGAAAGAATGTACAAAAATGTAATACTGGCCAATCTAATAATTGCGAATATAAAAGTGTACCTACACTTTACGAAATAATGTAATTCTTGTAATAATTTAAACAAAAGTGTGTAAGTGGAATTGGACACGTATACCTACAGATTTTTACTATAACTACGTCGAAAATCTGCGGGAAACTTAAATTACTGTCAAATGGAAAATCGCGAATTGAACGGGAATCTATATCGATTCGCCGGTTGATGTCAAGGAAAAGAGTCTCAGCATTCCAGAGACAGTAACGCAAAATCGGATGTCGTGGGCGGAATGCAAAGGAGAAAAAGCTTCCGCGTTTGTGAGTAGACAAACGGTGAATGAGCCAATTCCGACTCATTCAATTTTCGAAGGAAAATTCTACCTAGGTTTCCCTTATCTTTTCGAAAATACCGTGCATTGAATACGTAAATTATTATATTAAAAATCGTAAAGTCTCGGAAACTAATCAAGCTACCCGCAAAATAATTTGGAATGAACTATAAACAATGTAGTGTTATATGAAAATAACGTATCTCAGTGAAAATACTAAAAATTGAGGAACCAACAAAACGACCACAAAAAGGTAATATTCAAATCAATCCAATTGGCGAAAAGAGGCTTGGAAAAAGAAAATGAAGAAACAGATCTCGCGGCGGGGTAGAAACAAATTTACTCGGGAAAAGTACATCCGCGCTTGATCAAGTGGCGAGCTTCGCTGTTATATCCGTTGCGCGATAAATCAGTCTGCGCTTGGCAGAGGAGTGAATGAAGACGAGGCGGGCTATCCCGGTGCGCCGTGTTTCTCGGATTACTCTTTTTCCTCGCGAGGCTCACTCTCGTAAAGACCCGCGTCATTTGACGCACGGCCGCGTCGCTTCTATTTTTATCGCAGAGAGACGCTCGACTTCTTTCCGCATCGTCAGCGACAAGCGATAATAGATGCATTGGCGGATTCGCGCACGTGATGGAACTGCCTCGGTGTGTACTGATCTCCGACGTGTTTGTTTTATACTTTAGCGCGGGAAGATTACAGCGTGTTTGATCGAATTAAAGATATTTTCTCGTTTGCTTAAGCGACTAATCTGTGAGTATATACTTGTTTTAAACGAGGAAAAAAGAAGGAAAATTGTAACTGCGCTGCAACTGTATGGATACTGTGTAAAATAAACAAAAATAATTGGCATGTGAAGTACTTTCATATACATTGTTTGGCATATATACTCGAAAGTTGAAGGAGAGCACATCAGTCTTGAATCAAGTCTCAAATCAAGATGAACTTCTTCGTACTCTGTCTCTGTTTCCTTTTCGTCATTCAACATGGAGCCAGTTTCCCGCAGCTAGTGATTCCCGATTTGACCGATCTGAGTAAGCAAGACGATTAATTCTTTTGTGTCTATCCAAGTTTCAGAAGTATTGAAAGCTTTTTTCAAGATTCATGACCTCTTTTCATTTCCCTGAGTAGCTTTATCGCAGACGACGGTGTTGCAGAAGATAAATGAAAACCATCTATTTTATGGAGCTGCTCCACTCACAAAAAAGCTATAAATATAAATGGAATAATTTTATATATTAAATTGCGCTCTTACATAAACGTTGAACAATTTTTCTCTCGCAGTGCCTACGATCGAAACTGAAAATGACACGGTAATGGACATACTGGCTGTACTGGAGAGAATGATAAGCGTGAACGCAGGATTTGATCTCGGTCAGTAAATAAAAGAAAGCAACAATATTCAATGGCTTTGTAATCTAAATTTTTCGGAAATTTTCCAGAAGGGAGACCTAATACGACTCCAAAATCAAAATGAGCAAATCCAGACAAGAGATCTGCAACGCACCCATTTTTCAGACTGAAATAAAAATTCCGTAATAAATGGAAAGTGTAAATGAGAATGCAAAGTGTAGCTAAATCGTGGACTTGCTGAAGCATCTTATTCAACATTTTTACTTACTAGAAGATTTATTAAGTAAGACTTTGACGTGCTTTGCATTATTCATTGAGATTTTTTGGATTTCAATGTAAAGTTTTTGTATGCCGTCGTCCCGTACTTCTTTATTGCCTAATAAATTTAACCCAAACATTATAAAAGATTATCACGTTTAACCTATCCTATAAATATTTGTCTATAAACCATGGACATTGCCACAGTAAATGTTGCGTTAAGTCGAGAAACGTTAGAAAAGTATCACCAACAGAAAATTGTGATTTTCTCTATTTTGCACATCTTAAAATATAGATGCACCAATTAAGATTGATGACAGATTGTTAAGAAGACCAACTACGATAATTATGCAAAATAATGTATAGTGTACGTTGAATAAAAATTAAATATTTATACTTTAATAAAATATTTTTTACAACCATTGATTTATCGATGACTATACTCATAACAATATTCTTATGTACATAATTCAATCTGTCCATCTTAATTTGCAGGATCATCACTAAATTGAAAAAAAATGATCAACGTAAAAGCTACTTGATCCGTAAATCTAGAAAAAAAATTAATTAACCGCATCTGCAAATGTAATTTACGTAATAAGCGCCGCGTTTGCGCCAGACATGACAGATATCTCAGTGGGTAGATTTCGCACCGCAAGCTTTTTAGTGTCCTCAGGATGTTGCAGCTAGCTCGGCAATTTCTCATTAATTCGTTCCCTTCCTTATTCGATTGTATCATCTCCCTCGGTTATTCTCAGATGCAAATGATAAATATTTCATTGGCAAAGTTTATAGTTAAAATCATATAATAATTCGGCTAAAACCCGTGAATTTTGACGTAATGTGAGAAAAATTGATTT
The DNA here is from genome assembly GCA_035586675.1 of Eurytoma californica. Taxonomy (NCBI): domain Eukaryota; kingdom Metazoa; phylum Arthropoda; class Insecta; order Hymenoptera; family Eurytomidae; genus Eurytoma; species Eurytoma californica. The sequence goes on along the minus strand of JAXIUT010050661.1, from coordinate 5,036 downwards.
GTCGAGAGGTAAATTAATTGAATGGCAATGAGTCGAAAAAAATATTTTTATTATACTATTGTTCAACGTAAATAATCACTAAAATTTTATAAGAATAATGTATGGAATCAAAAAGCCACCGTCTTTGAAATTTAAGGAAACATTTATAATTGAACGCGTATACATCTCGTCAACTTTTTATCTGGAAGTAGTCCGTGATATACAGAATGCAAACGTCGCAAGATCATACATAAAATTTCAATGAAAATTTCATGCTGTCGTAGTCCCTACTGATTTATTGACTAAGGGCGTTAATCGACCACTCATAAACCCCGACTAAATTCGTGCTACCGTGCGTCGATAAACGGCGCGCAAACAGCGGGAAGAATGAGGTCCTTTATGTTTTACGAGGCCGGCTTTTCTCGTCGTTCTGAAGCGCCTTAAAGTGCAGCTGCTGCGGATACTTGAACAAAAGCAACTATCTAGAACATCAAAACTGACCTGCAGTATAGTTATAACCCAAATTTTCGAGCTTAGATGACCGAGCAATTTTGAGCGGTATATTAGTTAACTTTAAAAAATTGATGTTTCGTTTGCGACAAGTTTAAGTTATTTATGACGTGGGTTTTAAAGCAGCATCGGGTATCATGTATATAATAAAGGAATGAAAGAGAAATTCGCCTTCGATTTTCATTTTCACACCAGATGAAATCGCTGTCTATTGGTTCGAACATTCGGGAAAAAGGTCACCGATAATACTGCACAGTTTGACATGTGAAAAGATGACATTTTATTTCTAGTATTCTATACATTATTCAAACGGGAGATATTCTACCAAGAGTCAGATAAAATGTGGATGCAATCGTTCAAAGGATGCAATTCATGTTCGTTAATGTTATATTAAATAAACTTGTTGACATGATATTGCAGTCTGTAAATGTATCGGTAATTATAAATCACAAAATTTAATAACGTGTTGTTTTCTAAAAAGCGACGTAAATCGGTATTGAACTACCGAAATACCAGGAAAAATATGAACAGCTTTGAAATTAATGAAAAAAAAAAACGTATAAAAGCCGAAGTAGAGAAAAATTGATATAAAGTTCGTAATAAAAATAAATAAGCTCGAAACAAGACGAAGAAAATGGCGAACAAGAAATTCGTTCAATCATCTTACCACTGGCTGCAAAAAAATGTCGATGCAGTTGGACGCGCGATCTCATTGATCGAGCGGATACGAGGCAAACATTCAGAAAAAAAAGTTAGTAAGAGAAGTTTCGACAAAGATTAAAAGCGCAATTACTTTCAAAAACGAAAAAATAATTAAAGTAGTATGACATTTTGTTTAAAAAACGCTATGTACTTGCTAGATAAATAATCTAAACTTATCAAATCCGTTATCGGGCAGAATTTATTCGCGTACTACATCTTACTGATCAGCACGTAAGAAAATAGAGCTTGCAAGCACACAACCAGCGGCTGCAAGGCTATCTCCTCCAGTACCGTTTACGACTTCGCCCGCATTTTTTGTTCGACAGCAATTTCAAAGTCACACAGATGAATTCCGGCGCCTGAGCGCGGCAAGGAAACTTTACACAAATAGTTGGCATTTAACTTCCTCTTTTCTTTCGATAAGGTCGGGAGCTTTATTCTGGGATTTCTTCGGTTCGATGGAAACGCGCAAAAAAGGAGCCTTGCGAGTAATTTGTGCGAAATCTCGCCGGCAAAAATATTGGAAGAGGATTTACTCTTTCTCAATTTCTTATTTTAAAGGGTCGTGACGCACGGAGGTCCGAGTTATTTCGAAAAAAATATTTAAAAAATATAAACTTAAATATTTTTAAAATTTATTAATAGATATACCTACACAAAATTTCAAAGCAATTCAAATAATTTTACTCCCGTAATCATTGGACATAGAAAACTCATTTTTTCAGTTTTAAATTTTTTACTCAGACAATAATAACTTAAATCACTTCAAATTTTTATGGTAAATAGTTCTCGTGATAACACGTTAACGTGATTTTTTTCTTTAGGTTTTTATGTTTAATTTTAAAGGTATAATTTTTTTTAAAAAAATCACATTTTTCATTATAGCAAAAAAAACGAATCGATCGATTTAAACAAATTAAATCGTAAAATGTAGATGATGTTATGCTCTTTAAAGTGCATTATTTGCAATGTAATTTTACCGACAATGTTATTGAAAAAAAATCAAAAAACCGTTTTTCTCAAAAAACATCTCAAAAAACATTTATAATATGTTTTTACAAAAACTTCAAAAATCACTATTACAAAGCTTCCTCAAGGAGGAAGCAATAATTGCGTATCAACATTTCTTAATGAAAATTTATGCCAAGCCCGACGATAAATGACCGCGATTGCACTTACTAAAATAGTGAGAAGCAACTAAATGCAATCGAAATAATGTATAAACCCGCTCCGATCCCCAACGAAGCTGTCAAAGCTGACAGATGACCACAAATTAACCGAAGCGATGTTCGGGCGGACCGTGGTCGAAATTCTCGTGCGCCACCGCGTTGAAAAATGCACGGAGCGAGCTTCGGGAGTGCACGCGCCCTGAATTAGTCAAGAGCGCACTTGTCTATTTGCAAGCAGCTGCCCGCTCTCGCACCTGCAAAGATAGCGCTCCCGAGACGAATGACTAGCTATTTTTCTTCATCCCCTTTGCATCTATCCCCTCCTCTTCTTTTCGCTCGCTCGCTTTCCATTATTCCGCAAGCCAATTGACCGAAAAGATTGATGTCGTATCGCACCTTTTTTCTACAGAACGCCGCGAGCTTTACTACGTTTAGATAAGGATGTATGTACCTATCAATATAAAATAAGATTTTTAACACTTTTACACGGAATCACGCTGTGAAGAAGTAAATCGTAATTCGGTGAAAGCATTTACACGACCTTGGAAAGTTAAAAAAATCCGTGCACTATTTTTTTCGATCGAATTTCTACGCCGGAAGGGAGTAAAAGGACGAAGATAAGTAGTGAAATGGAGCAAAATAACATACGACGATTTTGGAAGTAATGCTATCGGAGGGATTATGTGTGTCGCTCGTAATTAGCGACCGCTCCCTTCAATGTTTTTATCGCCTCGATCGGCCTCTTAATGAAAAAGAAATGAGGGGATGTACAGACGAGATTGGAATTTGAACGTAGCCTGTCATGGATTCAAATCCCACTACCTAACTGACGTATTTACCTCGTCTCGTTATAATTGACGCAATGATTCGCTATAATAGAAAGCTAAAATTAAAAATCGAGATTAGATTTAATCAGATGAAATTGAAAAAACTGCTCTTGCGCCAACATAAACTTTTCATAACGGAGTAATAAAAGTGAAAAATGAAAAGTCGCGAGAGGAAGCCGGCGAGAAATGTAGCTCATACGCGAAAGAAAAATATTTACCTAAAGTGGAAAGCTGGAGGGAGGCGACGCCGAATAAAACGCGGATCTTAGCCGTTATTGCGCGCGACGCCCCGACCGTTGAATAATAAGAGCGAATTTTCTTTCCACGCTTGTGCAAAAGGTTGCCTGCGAGCTCACCTAAAAGCCAAAACAATGTAGCCACGGTATATTCCATGAGCTTTCACCAAAAGAATAAAGCGACAAATTGATTTTCAGCTTTCGTCGATGTGTTTTTTTACAAATGCATCTCTAAAATGAGGTAGAGAATTCATGAAATTTTCAAATGCGACTCGCATCTGCAAACGAGAAACCGATAAAAATTCATGAGTTAAAGCCAAGATATGTTATATAGGCGAAGTTCTATATGTATATTATTGAGGGGGCAGCGCGCTTAGTAAACATACCATTTCGATACCATCAAAGTATCTACCGCAACACTTGCATTACTCGCGCAGTTTTTTCGCATCTTAATGTGTTATTACTTTATGGAGAAATATATTTTTCTTCAAAAATAACATTGCAAAATATAACGCAGTACAAGAGCATAAAAAATGTGGAAAATAACTAAAATTAACATGCTTACGATTGAAGAAAAGGAATAATTAAAAACGAAGTCCCCCATTACAGTGCAAGCAAGCAGCAGCTCGATCCCATAATCCCGGTGCGGAGCGAAAGAAAAAAGAAATTTTTAAAACTCAAAGGCCTTTGGACTCTTTTTTCCACCGGCTTAAACATTGCGCGCGAGGTGACGCAGAGGCGCAAAACGCGTCACACGCGCCGTTTCTTTTTTAATCGAATGCCGCGCGTCCGCGTGTACGTGCGGAGCGGCGAGATGACGGTTTTCATTGGGTATTCCATTTGGCGCGCGGCAAGTCGAGCCGCGCCTTGACAACAAAAGCCGAGGCAAACTTCGGGGTGAGGATAATATTCGTCGATAATTTAAACGGGGATGAAAGGAATCCCGCGCGTTTTGTAACGAGCGACGAGTGTCGCCGGGATTATCCCGAGATATTTCGGGGGGGAGAGAACCATTATCAGGAATTGCAGGGCCGAACGTTTTTCCAGGTCACGCCGATATTTCATAAAGTTCGATACAGTTTTTTCTATATTTAACGAATTTTCGTACTACTCGTCGGATGATCCTTGTTAAAAATTTCATAAAATTCCGGCTTGCTTTATTTGAGACATCAAATTCTTTATCCCCAAGCCGAGGAAATTTATGACGTTGCGTTTACCAAAATGATCTCTTCAAAATAATGAACGTTTTACGAGCCGTCTCCTAGTAAACCAATCTCTGCAATTTCTTTTATGCACTGCTTCTTTTCTTATCTACACTGACTAAAAATAAATTGATTTCAATTTTTAATAAAATATTTTTCTTGAAAATTAAAATTTCTAAAATACCAATATCGGAATTTTTGAAATTTTCTAATAGTTGTTATAATGTTGTTAGTAAGTTTGAGAACAAATGATTTGTTTGTCAAAAATTACTCAAATAAATTCTTACAATAACACTATGGATCAAATACAGGTTAGCAAAAGTTAGGTCCATTTTGAGACTGGCGGGTGAAAAAAGAGGCCAAATTAGAAGACCATTTCGCTCCGTTTGTTTATGTTAGTTCGAATTTTTT
>JAXIUT010050640.1:0-10977 GCA_035586675.1 Eurytoma californica | reverse complement strand
GAGAGAGAGAGAGAGAGAGAGAGAGAGAGAGAGAGAGAGAGAGAGAGAGAGAGAGAGAGAGAGAGAGAGAGGATAAAACAAAGCTACTGCCGTGATAAAGTGGAACGTGTAAAAGTGAAAAAAAAACAAGTTGATCAGTGGGAAAAGGGCTTGGATGATCAAAAAGGGGAGAAGGTAATCTACGTATTGAAATCCTCCACTCGATGCTGCGCACCTGCAGACTTTCTCATGAAACTTTTTCATCTTTTTCTTGAAATCATTCTTCCACTTTTTCCCCCTACTTCTACAAGTTTGATTTGTTTTTGACTGTGAATTGTAGGGTAATTTTGATGGAAGATGGATGTATTCAATCAGAATGAAGTATTCCATTGATATTAATGAAGAATTGGAATAAAAATTTGTGTCATCCTGCAAACTTGTACATTTGTTTTTCATTTAAAAAATAAAATTGTTTTTATAAAATAAATAGTGTTTAATGCTGCAAAATTAGAGGGCAGATTAGAAAAACTTACAAAACAATTTTCTGTTATAATTTTCATAAAATTAATTGTACTATGTGTTAATTTTTGAGCCTTTGGTTAAAAGGTGGAGATGAACGTAGTTACAAAGTCTTAACTGAGACTAACAGTAATAGATTTCGCGAAAGCTTGATACTTGCTCTGCAAGCTGCAAAGTTAAATGTTTTGAAATGATCTGTGTATAAGTAGAAACAGACGAATACCGCCCGACAATTATTAGCAATCCGTTTTTTAAATTTGCTCTTCTAGTAAGAGGTTTATAAAAATCCCTTCCGTTACCGAAAAACTCTTGAAAAGAGAATTAACTGAAAAACTAAAATGAATTTGACGTGTATTTTGTCTTGAAAATATTATTTGCGAATCATTTTATTGTTAGATTCAAGTTTTACATGGGATTTTATATCATTACTAGCAAAATCCAACGCGCTTTGCACGCTCAAATTTCCTCATACGCATTTATTTACTTAAACTTATGATCCATAATAATTGGGATTTCGCATGAAAAATTCCATTAGATCCGTCAGATGTAATATAAAAAAATAATAAATACATATTTTTTCTTTTTTTTACTTTACTACTTATTAGAATTAAGCAAGTTAAAGTTTACGACAAACGCGATGTCACAACGGCGTAGTATATCTTGAAAAACTACATCTCGAACATGAAATGAAAAAAGAAAAAATACATCTCGAACATTTTTCGATATTCTATCAGATATAGTTTATAAAATTTCATTTTATTTTTCATGCAAAATCCCAATTTGAGATTAGAAAACTTTTTGAATTTTGGCGCAATTTAACCGAATATATTTATGAACCAATCAATTCGCGTTTTTAAATGCTTCACAACATCCTGCCATAGTTTTTTAAAGAAAAGATTATTACGAAAATCATAAACGAAATATTCTAATTTGGCCTTTGGAGATTAAAAATAATTAAAAATTGATCTTTATTGCTAAATTTTATGAATACGAAAATCATTTATTTCACGGAAAATTATATTCTAGTTAGAAGAAATTGTATTTTGTAAAGCTTGTTGCGAGTAAGCATTACTTGAGAAACTGAAGCACCTATGAAAAAGCGATGCCTTTGGATTCGAAAAATATGGGCTCCCTCAAAACGTCTAAATTTCGTGCCACACATCCCCAGGTTTTACCGCCTCCGACTCGAGCCTCACCCCATCTCCAAAATAAAAGGGGGGAAGGGCACCCCATATAAGCAGCGATTCGAAAAATTTCCATCCCACTGTACTGGTATCGCGCGCGCCTCCCGTACATCTCGCACATAGGGGCTCTCTTTTTGCCGCGCGCGCTTTGGCCTTCCGCTCGCAGCGGAGGGGAGGGGTGATGGGAGGGGGAGGTAGGAAGGGCGCGCTGAGTGTCGGCGGCAGTGGTGGGGGACCGAGACGGAGGATGCCGCCGAGGGAGGCGAGGGCGCGAGAGCGTCAGGTGGCTCCTGGCGGCGGGGCTGCGGGGGTGGGGGTGGCCGCCCCGACTGGCGGGGGAAAAACGGGAGAGACCCGGGCAGTGCAAGCCGGGCAGCACTCCCGTGAGCAATACCCGCGAGGCGCTCTCTCGGCAGCTCGAGGCCCCACGCACACTCGAGCCCCCTAAAAATTGACCCCACGCGCACGGCTGGTTTACGGTGCGGGACAGTGCGCGGTGTGCAAGCGAAGCCCGGAGACGCGAAAGGCAGGAGGACGAGAGGATAGATAGAGGGAGAGGGACTGACGCCGCATTACTCGCCTTGCTCGCGCGTCAAAGTAACAGGTTGGTGCTCGCACAGCGGTCTGACTATGCGCGGGCTTTCTTTCATTTTGCTATCTGATTTTGGTGAAACTTTTGCAGTTATTTTCATGTTTATGAGAGATGTGGTTTGGTTTTTTTGTTGTTTTTTTTTTTTCGGTGTAAAGTTCAGGTGGGTTGAGGGTAAGGGTAAGATGCATTTTAAAAGTGGAGGAAGAAAATGGTTCGTTGAGCATATTCGCTTTTAGTAAGTTGAAAGATTGCAGTGCAGTGGCAGTGCGTGTCTCTGCATGAAACTAGGTATTAAGCCTCAATTGATGAAATAATGCATAAATATGCGTAAACCTTCTGCAAGGGAAATTAAAATATTCTAAAAAATAAATAGCAGCGATTGATTTTTCGAGTCAATTTACGTAAAACTGTTTCGATAAATTATTGTCACCTTCATTGGGACTACAAGTACATTATGAACTTACATTTTTTGATATAAGGAGAAAAGTTAAAAAAAATACTTTTAAATTATAAAGATCATAATTATTCCTGTTAAAACAATTATTATTAAATTAAATGAAAATACTGAACCCATAAATAAAATGTTTGTTTAATTTCTTTACATATATTTCATGGAGTGTATAAAATAACGTTTGTGAATTTATTGATCAATAATCTATAATGTAAAAACTTTCTTTTATTATTAATTTAACTTCAATGAAATTAGAAGACCCTATTTTTTCTGCAATTGATAATTTTCTTTTCTCTATTTGTTTTCCTACGCGAGACCTTTCTAAATATGCGGGAATAAAAACAGGTCCCTGGTTGATTTTGTCGGAGTTCGTGCGGAGTTTGTGACCGCCCACCGACACCGAAAGTTTATTCCTAGTGAAATTCAATGTTCGGAACTTTCAGCTTTTTCCATTCTTCAATTCCGTACGAATTATGGTGTTTCATCCGAAGACACGGTACGTCAAATTGCGCCATTGTCGGAATTGAATTCAATTTTGCGCAATTGTCTGGTTGAACAAGCTGGGATTTGTCTTTTTCGCGCTTCAGGTGCTCGAATAACTCAACTGGTGTACTGCTGTTCTACGTTTCTTTTGACGTCAAGCCAATTTTTATTGGATAAAAATAAAGCTTTTCCCAAGGCGTAATTTACCGCAGCAGCTTTATTCTGCACAAGTCGCAGGAAGTCGCGAGACGGAGGAATTCAAAGGTCGAGTAGGAACCTGTTGAAAATGCTCCGTCTACACTTATTGTGTGCCGTTGGGTTTTTACAAGCACGGCTGGCTAATATTAATATTCTTCCGACAAGGATATATTCACGTTAAGCTCAAAGTTTTTCACCAACGTTACTTTACGTATTTTCCTCGCAAATAAAAATCAATTCTTCGGACTAATTTGTTACAACAGAATCGATAAATATTGAGAAAGCTAGATTAATTACTATTTCGTGGATCTTACTTTGATAAATATTTTGACTGAGTATCGATTGAATTACGCCAATCGTGGACCTTAAAGTGTTATCCTAACGGGAAGAGGGAGTTGAAGCACATTTAGCGCTGTTAGTGTTGCTCATTGTGAAATACAATTTTCGCCGAGAATTCGAGCGGTGCTTCGACAACTTCGAAATTCTATCTACATACATTTGGGACAGCTGTGATTCCAAACTGCAAACTAACTCGACATGCTCGAATGACCAATTCAAATTAGCCGAGACGCTTCGATTGAATAATCAAGGTCGTTAAGACGATTTAAAAATGTAATAGGATTGAAACGTCTGCGCCCGATACTCCAATCGGATTCATTATTTACGCAACGAAATGATTTGTCGATTTTTCTTAAGTATTGATAAATATGATCAAAGGAGAATATTTATGAATTAAAAATAAGTAAAAAGTAGTGAATTGAAAACAGAACCTTTGGTATTGTTAACAGTTTACAGTAATATGAAACTAAAAAAAATTAGTCTGATGAATTTACAGAAAAGTTGAAAAATATAAGCATGCAATTTTCGAATATTAGTAGAAAAATTGTAATTTGATGGGACATTCAGCAATATTGAAAAAATAATTTTTTGAATATCTCCTTTTTAATACAAAATTAAATATGTATGCAAATAATCCATTTTCCATGAATTCTTTAAATTTTTATCGGTTACTAGGTTTTCCACTGGCATTTATCAAGGATGTCCATAGGCATCCTCTTCAGTTTTATGTATTGATTAAAAGTTACAGAAATACTTTATAATTTCCTTCGTTAATTAAATATTTTTTTCAATATTTTAAACTAGAATTTTAAATTTTATCGAAAATGAAATTCAGAAGTTTTATTTAATTAGTATCTGAAAAGATAATTATAATTAATAGCAAATTCAAAAAATATGATTGCAATCAACTCTTTAATAATGCACATTGCAGTTTGCATCGATTTAGGTACTCTTAAATATTTAACAGGATAAACATGAAGCTATAAATTTCAACTAGACCTCGTGACAAATCATTTCACGTCTCGCGAAAAAGCGTCGCGTTCTACATTTCGAACGTCGTTGAAAAAGTAGAATACGTACAGCAAACGAGCGATGAGGCACGGTAGAAAGAGTCACCGAAAAAATACTTTGAAAGCGACGCTGGCGAAAGAAAAGCGATGTTTTTCAAGCGAAAAGAGGCGCCGTGTGCGCCTTTCTCCGAGAAAGTGCGACGCGCATGTAACTCGTAACTTCGCCCTCCTCGGCGAAACTTCGGGAAACACGAGAAAATTGACTGCGGCCGAGATGAAAACGGAGCGAGATTTTTCGACTCGAAGATGTTTCTGTTTTACAAATGTTGCCGTTTCGCCAGTGCGAGGATTCGAATTTTACATCCGTCACGGGCTAAATTCGCGAAAAATCGCGAACGAGGTGATTACGAAAACAGATGTGCATTTTCTTTTTGTAGTTTAAAACGAACTAATGGACTGCAAATATTTGAGTACAATATTAAATGTTGGTGAATTATTTTTTTCTATTTTTTTCTACTTGATGTTTTCTCTTTTACAAACAGTTGCTATTTGGAAATTTTAAATTCCTGTGGGTATACTTTTTAAGATAGTTTAGAACATTCTTTTATTTGAATATTTAACAATAACATATGAAAATGCATAAAATTGGTAAAACAAATTTTTATTTTAATAAAGTACTTTCATCGACGAATAAATAATACTGAAAGGAACGTTATGGTCGCAATTCACTTTACAAATATGAAAGGTTAATAATCAATTAAAAATATTTGACTAAATAAAATAATATACTAAAATACTTTTTTGTAACATATTTCCGATAAAAAAAAATGTTCAGTTGAAGAGAAAATAAAAACAAAAGCTAGATTTTATAATGCTTTTTAATAATGTATGTCTTTTTTTTATATAACATGTCACTTGTTTATCGATAACTAACTCTGTACAAATTGAATTTTTAAAAACCGAGTTCACCTCTTTTTTTATACTGCCTTGTTAGCAAAACGGTTTAATTATATTTTTGTCAATGTTGCAATAAAAAAAACTGCGTGAAAGGGATCCTTAAAGGGATTAAGGACAATATTATTCGCGATATAAAACATCAAATTTATTTCTACCTTTATATTTGGCACTTTGATCATAAAAATTGTAACAAATAAATTACTATGACAGTATCTTAAAAGTTCGAATTTGAAAACGTGAACAACTCAGTTTATACCCTTCTTCCGAAGGCTGATGTATTTAATCGAATATTTTTAATTCGTTGATTATTAATATTACGTATTTACAAAGTGAATTATATCAGTATCATGTGTTTCAAATAAACTATAAAAGTTTATTCATCATTTTTCGCTGTTAGAGGTAATTTCACCAAATAAACGAGTTCAAAATTAAACTTCATTTCTGGTATTGTTCTGAGAATACAGTTTTGCATACATTAATTTGCCCGTTGAACATTCATGATTAACAATTGAATGATAAAATACTGAAAATCGATTATTAATCGCACGTCAATTCTGTCGCATTGAAAATAAATTTGTATTCAACTTATCTTCCACCGTATTTCGCATCTGTTTTCTGAAGCTTTACTATTCCGATGTACGCTTGAATTTTGGATGTGCTGCTCTACTTTCTTCGTCTGTCCGTTTTTATTAGTATCGGTAAATATTATCGAACTTTCGTGCGAATTTGTGTGAGTGCGCGAGCACGCGAACGCGTTGGAGTAGTTTCCCGCGACAGTTATTGGAAAAAATCGAAAGCTTCTTGACTAATCCACAATCTCGAATAACTCATCCAAGAGCTTTTATGATTTAATGAAAAGGTATTAGAAAGATCGCGAGCCCCCGAGTATTCCGTTCTGCGAAGTTGGTTTATTTTTTTTCTCGGAGATCGATGTTATCAAATTAGTATGTAAGTCGTAAGTGAAATAGAAGGTTGCCAAAGGAGAATCTTGGGCCATAATGAAATTGAATTGAAACGATTATTCCGAACATTTGGTGGAAGAATCATATTAACTAGAACAAATTGTCGTAGTTTTGTTTCTGAAGTATTGTCTTAATTGTTTTTATATAGAATAGTAGATATGTTGTGGTAAGAAAGTAAATAAAAGCTATAAAAATAATATTCAGTAGAGCGAGTCCGAGTGCAGTCAGGCATGTATAATTTGATTGTAACTAAATCATTTGTCTAAATTACTGTAATTTATCTGACGAAACCAAAATTAAATAAATTATTGATTGTTAACAACGTAGCTCTTGTAATATTAATAAAATAATATAACCTTAATTAACATGTAATCACACTAACTAATACAGAAGTTACATTATTAATGCGAGAACTTTATTGGGAGGTGAATTCATTTATTTACATCGTAAAAATTATCAAAATAAATTTAACTACCGCATTCATTAATATGAATTTATACATTGTGCCAAACATAACCTCAACTTCTGAGCCGAGTAAATTCGAGGGCTCGATTGTGTATCTTCCTACTAGCGGTAAATGAATGTGCCAAGAACAAAAGTGTTAACAATGAGAAATGTTGAATAAATGATTTTGCAAGAGGCGAATGTTGTGCGCATTTGAAATAATGAAAGTAGGTCACGTAAAAATAAGATTACAACTGATGCTATTCTGGCTCTTATTCCTACAAAATGTCTACGTTAATTTTTTATACTGTTGCAAACGAGGTACGTAAAATTATTAGTATTTTAATTTTTATGCAATTTACAGTCTACTGGTTTCTTCGGTAAGTCGGGTTAGGATCCCTTGTAGAAAATTAAGGAGATAGTGGCCATAATCTGTTCAGTTTTATGGCGATTGGGCAGAAAATATGCCATATTATGCCCACATTGTCCCACCTACTGGCGACGGTAAGTGGGCATAATAAATACGAACGCGGGCACGCGTATTCGAAGCACGGTTGTAGTACGCGAAACAGTATTTTTGTTCTCAGCCCAATGTTTATCGGGCAGAGGCTAGAGAACTGTGACAGTATGACGACTGACGCATACTCCATAGTTCATACATACACGACGTAGATACGTGTATTACGGATACGCATCTTCGTCGTGTATGTATGTATATGTGTATGAAAATGTATATTTGTTTGCATATGGATGTACACAATATCTGCGTTTAATGCGCTTCCAGAATACTGTATTACCATCCAACTTTATTTAAATAATAAAATGTTTATTTTTTAAATAATTAAGAGTTGTATAATATAACGTAAAACATTTCGTTTGAGACTAGAGATTTAGCACCTGCCATGCTTATTCTGAAAACTAAAAATACGAACTTGCAGTAGAAATAGTCAAATACTGTCAGACCGTTATTTTCAATTATTTTATAAAATTTTCTTTCAAGTAACAAGATTCAATTGTTTTTTAATTCATTATTCTTTTTGCAATTTAAATTATTCAATATTCTGAATTTATAAATATTTCTCTGTTTAAAAAACTACTGTACTTTGATTTATAAAATTAGTAACAGAAAATAGTATAATTGTCACACGTAAATTGTCACTCGAGGCGAAGCCGAGGGCGACAAACGTGCGATCTGAGGCATTCTTTTTTTATCTCCCGTGTTGCGTATAGTACTTTTTGGTCTAGCGAGGCCGTAATTACGACTTTCTCGATCGGGTGCCGTGAGAGAAAGTGGTACTTTCGGCCCGCAAGGCAAAAAAAAGTTTATTATTTAATTTGAGCATAATCGCGCAATAAAACTTTACATCGTTTTACAGGAACAAACTATAAAAATTATTTTTTATTATTATATTATATGTCGCATATAAAAAGACGTGACACGAGCGCTAAATTTATTACAATTTACACAGCAAAGCTTTTTGTCAGTGTATAAAACATCAGAGAAACTTCAAAGTTCAAATATGCGCCGGCCGCTCGCGGTTAAATTACTTCTCTAGTTTTAAATGCCCGCGAGTCACGTCTGGCTATCACTCCGATAAATCTTTAATCTCTAATCTTCGGCTGTTCCCCTTTCCCTCCTTCGGCCGGCGGCGGGCTTCTTTTAAAGTGCGAGAGCTCAAGGTTCTCGTAAAGCAGCGCAAAACTTTTTTCCTCTTTATGCGCCACTTCGCCAGAGACGCGAGTCGTGTAAATCCCGCGTACGTGAGCCCCGCGCTCGCGGTGTTATTATGCGCGCGTGAAAACGAACGAGCCAAGGCGTGTGGGCGGGAGGGGGGAAATTTCTTTGCCGGAGTAAAACTTTGACCGTCGCAGTGCCTTTGAAGTACGCAAAACTCACGCATTCGCCTCGCCCCGTACGTCGACAGCCTGGCTTCTGTCCGCCTTTCGTCGTGGGTGAAATTTCGCATGCACGCGCATAAGCACATTTGAACGTAAAGCGCCTTCGCTCTCACTCGACCTGGTTATTAAGCTTTATTTGCTCGCGTTATTGTCTGCTATTTATTTTACAAGTTTTTTCTTTATTTTCTATGGATTGAAATGCTCCTGTTTTTTCTGTAGTTTCCGATTGGGCGGTGAACAAGAGATTCGTTAAAAAGTTATATAATTAGTATTTAAACGCTAATCGCATTAGCGTATTGGTATCAAAATGGATAAGTTGGATGACATGCTTCGAATGGTAAACATCATTATATTGAAGCTTTAATACGGTACAGTTAGTATAAGATGCACCAGTAATTTGCATAAATACTGGCATGCAGGATTAACTGACTAGTATGGTTATGCTGAAATACAATTAACCCATTATTTTATTATTTCATTTAAATGAATTAATGCTTAATTTTCATATAACAAACTAAATTAACAATTTTTGTTTTTATTGTAATTTATTAGACTAGCTAACAATTTTTTTACACAATTCATAAGTATATGCTATAAAGCAAGTAAAAGAGAAATTAGATCAAAGAGGAAATTTATTTTAGTTACAATATCTAATATTTTATGATATTGTAATAAAAATGTTTGCTCTGGAGCCTTCTTAATAAATTAAGTAAAAGCAAAATAGTAGACATAATTGATCGCACCATAATCGAAAAAAAGACAGGAAGAAAAACAATCAAGACGATTGAATATATACTGACGACACGTGACTGTAGGATGCAACTCGACCGGAGGGCCAGTTAAACCGATCGGCATTGTCCCTCCAGTGGTGACCGTTTGACCACACGGCATTCAAATAAAGGAGCCGCAACGCTCGCGTCAACGCAATGATTGATCGACTGGCCGATGGCGCGTGGCCGCGCGTCTCCGTCCTTGAAATCAAAGCGTGGCGTCGATAGCGCCGCGAGGTCGTTGCCCATCGTTATCCGAGTTACCATCGTACATTCCTCCCCCTTCCCTCCTAAAAAAATATCTATCCGGTGACACGGGGGTTGTCCAAGAAAACAATGTAATCCAAAGTAATTTGAGGTCGAGTGTACCCGACGCGACTATTGTCATTGTCGTCGATAAACGAGCGCATGGATGGAATTTCACCAGCGCCGACCTGTAATTATTTTCGAAGTACAATGTACAAATTTATTCACCACGGGCGACGCTGTGTTTGTACGAACTGGACGGCAAATGGCGTCGTAGTTCGTCCTCGCGCGATGCGGTCAACTGCAATCGTTGGCGGGATGCTCTTCAAAGTGCAACGTAATTTAAGATTATTTCAAACGCTAGTACGAAATAATCGCGTGACACGCATTTGTTTGCTCGGCTGCGCAAACGCGAATGTAAGTATGTGATAATGCGAGTACTTGTATTTACGCGCTATTGTGACTGTGGGAGTTTACGCTCGCGCGCTCGTAAACGCGAGTTTGCGCAAGGGCTCGCGACTACTTATGTTTAATTAAGAATGTGACTGCGTACACACGTGCAAGAATGACTGGTGCTTTTTTTTCTTATGAAAATAACGAAGTACACGGGGTTAGTTCGAGTGTATTTAAGTGCCAGTATATGGAGAGGATTGTAACTGTAGGGACATGGGGGTGGTATCTGGGCGCGGCTTTTTACACCGAGGCAGCTATCACACCTGTCGATTATACTCAGCGTGTACTCTTATAGCTGCATGACTAGGATGTCTGACGATATGTAGGGGAAAGCGGGCCATAGGGCAATGTGAACCTTCTGGGTATAGTGGACCAGCCCATTAAATATGTTGGATTTGATATGAAAAAATTTAGTAACAAGTTTCATTGAAATTAAAGCATTTTGAAAGATTATCATTATTACATTGCAATATTACTATGTACAAAAATTA
>JAXIUT010050629.1:0-10980 GCA_035586675.1 Eurytoma californica | reverse complement strand
GGTCGCTCCGTTACAAAAAAATTTAGTAATTTTTCCTATAATTTCTTGCAAAGTTTGTTTTTCATTTTTCTCAGTGTGAGAACTAGTTTAATAATTTAATTTCAATTTAAAACCCCAACTTTTTGCACATGCGTAAATTTTCTATGATATTAAAACAGTCATCCGTGCAGAATCGCAAAACAGAAGTGACCCTCGCCACAAAGGATTAAACATGTAACAGAGTTTAATTACGCTCGATTACTCCCGCGTCAAATCGAGAACACTCGGCATACGCAGTCCGCCGGGTGATCCAACAATTTCAAACATCAGCCGTGGGCGCCAGTGGAACAGCACAGCCCGCGGCGCTCGGACATCAGCTCTCAGCCACGCGCCGCCGTCAAAAGAACCGAGCCGACAGCCACAGAAACGCGCAACCACCCCGCGGCTCATTAGCCCGACTGCTTTTTGCCCGAGACTGCGAGAAACAGACAGTCGAGCCCACCGGAGGGACCGGAAAAAGAACGGCCTAGGAAAAGTGAGATACCGCCGGGAAATCGAAAGCGCGGGGGGATGTCGCGTCGTAGGCGTGTCTCGTATATTAGGTTTTAATCATTGAAGCGACGGCAGCGAGGGGGAAATGACGGCGCGCCGAATTTCGCAGGGTTGAGAGGCGTGGCGGCGGGCTACACCCCCTTCCTGCCCCGACACCCTTCCGCCGAGACAGAGGCCCGTCTGGCCGAGCCGCCGTCCGCGTGCCGAACTGTTAGCCGACATCCGAACAATTTCATTTTCTTTTCTAAATTTTACTTTTTAACCAATTTTCTTATTTAAGAATATGAGAATGCAAATTAATTCAGAGATATTTTGGTAAATCATAAAAAAATTCATAAAAAAGTATAAATAGATTCGAAAGTAAGTCACTTGGAGTAAGATTATCTTTACTGTTTCCCGGATTAATTCTTTCACATTTTCTAAAAATGTTTGTTACTTAAGTAAATTAAAAACTTCTCTAAAAAGGGAGTATTCACTTTCCATGTAATAGCAATTATCACCACAAATGAAAAAATGTTACGTAATGCCTGGCTATATTACTAAAATAAAATAATGAAAAAGAAAACCAAAAGTTCTATAAATTTATTATTTTAATTCTTTAATTATTTTAACTTAATTTCAAAAATTTACAAAAACTGAAATAAATGATCGCAAAATTAACTAACCAACAGCATATTTCCCTCGAAATTTCTTTATCAAATGCACTTGAAACTCAGAAACTCAGTCGCGATGTTTCCCAGTATATCTCCGTCCCCTGTTTTTCTGTTCGGTCTGTCAACTTTTTTTGCATCCGCCTGCTTGTCCCGCCATTCGGATGTACATTGGTACACTTGTGTAAAGCATTTTTCTTTCCGACCGCCTCAAACAAGCCAAATGAGTCTCCATTTGCTCTTTTTCCATTGCTCGACGTAGTAGGAAATATCCGGGACCCCTCTCCCTTTTTTACTCAAGGATTGAAGCATTGCGACCGATAAATCCGTTTTGCTACTCGATAGAGCCATTTTTACTCCATCCGCAGTGCTATTTATTTATATTACTTAAAAAAACATCATTGCCGTTTTCAAAGTAATAATAAATGGGATTATCAGTTGTTTCAAATTTTGTGGTAGCCAAAAAAAATTTAGATTTCCAATAGGAAATAACGAAAGGATTGAAAACGGTAATCGGCGGAAGGTAATCCTCGCGCTTATTTACAAAAAAATGCACAGCAGCTTCCATTCTATCTTTTCGCTGATTCATATCTTCTCGTCGGCCTCGACCGAACAAGCCAAACGACTTTTTTCGTCCGCCTATTTTTTTGCGCGAGACTCATCTCGCTCGCATTGTAATGCGTCTAGCCATTTCATTTGAAGGTAAATACGTCCCTACGCTCCAGTGTTTGCAGAGGAAAAAATGGCGGGTATTTTAAAATAAAAGTATCGATCGTTGGCTGTTTCATGTATCGTAGATAAATAAACAGTGAATAACAATTGGAAAGGCGATGTTTGCTCATATCAATTCAAGTTAATAATTTATAATCTTATTTTGATTAACTGATGAAAATGTATTTAAAACATAATTAGTGTTCGGTTATTCGTGATTGAATTATTAGCTTATAAATTTGAATTAACGGTATGAAGCAGGATGAATGTTTTAATATCCGATAAGTCGGAAAGCTGGAAACGTTTATCGTTAACCTGCTTTTTAAACTCACTGAAACTGCGAGACTTTAAAATACAATGTAAAGTGATAAACAATACATTACTTATTAGCAAAATAAAAGTATGACAGCTTTTATACCAATTATAAATGTTAAAAAAATTCTTTTCTGCAAATTATCAAACGACATATCGGACAGTTTAAAACAAAAATAAAATGTTGAAATACGAATTGCGAAAATGAAAGCGGGGGCCGCACGAGTCGCGACTTTGCAACGCGAGCATTCATGCCTGATAAGTGGGCATACCCTCTCACGGATGCATAGAATTTTTCAATAGCGAAGACACCCCACGTACTAAGAAAATATGACAGCCAAGCGACGGAAATTTTGAGGCTTCGTGTTGTGAACTTGTTTTTTTTTTAACTGGCATTACATAGTTTCGCAGGTGCTACATGGTCAGCATAAAGTATGACATTCATGTGAATTAATTAAACAATATCGTTTACGAATATTTATATGATTTTTATGGAATATCTATAAACACAGAAAATCCCTTTCCTTCAAAATTACACTGTTGAAAAATAACCTCATTTCAATTCCAAATATCCTGATTTACGATTTAGAATTTACAAATTTCAGTAAACTTCAGTAAACTGCGCTCTTGATAATCAAAATAACCGTTCATCTCGATGGGCGGTGATGTACTCGCCTGGATAGAGCTAATGCAGAAAAAGTTTTTTGGGTAATGATTTTTTAAGGGAATAGCACCAATACCAGGCGTAATAGTTGTCTAGAAGCAATTACCCACGAAGAATAATTTAATCGAATAATCAAAATGGATTTTAACCCATTCATTCAAGAACTGAAATTGGAAACGGTGGATGAAATCCGCCAACAAATTAAACTAAATGTAACCTCATCACAGGCAACTTGTGCACGTTTGTCAACGAATTCGCGAGTGAATTCGAGGCATGTAAGCCGCAACTTCGCTAGGAGACGTGCACAACCGGGTAACACTAATCCATCGAGGCGCCCGCGTGTCTATCTCAATCAGCTAAGGTGCGCGCGCCTGATTAAACGCAATCGCTGCGTAATCGCTTTTTTCCGCGTCAGTCTTGCGCTCGACGAAAGGTGCGCAGCAAGTCATTATTGCAATGCGAATCCAGAATTGTTAGCTAGTTTTCCGATTTAGCGTAACTTCGAAGGGCTTTGAGAAGGTGCGATGATGTTAATGTTATTAGAGTTTACGGAGAATTTCTGTTCAGCAAAATATTATAACTCGCGTTAACTGTGAATAAACTATTTTAGTAAATCGATATTTTCAACTGCTCAGTATCTACAGGTGATCAGTTTTTGACCAGTTAATTAAACATAAACAGAATGCCCTCATAAAAAATGTGATCACACTTGTCTATAAAAAAAAAAGTTAAAAAAAAAAAAAATTTTTTTATAATCCCGTAGAATCTAGGTATAGTAGAAAGCTATACCTACTATAAGTGAAATAGCGTAATACAATCGGACCTCGTCGAGAATCTTGATTAATCTTTACGTGCTATCTACTATACCGGCAGGCGTCTTCCCTTTCCTCCCCACCCTACCCCCTTTTATCGTGAGACTCGCCGACTTCCAAAAAGTGAATGCACTCGCGCACTCACTTCGTACAAAAGGAGGGGAATTTAAATTGGGAATTCGATGGAAAGCGAGAGCACAATGGCGTTGGAAATATAAAGGATCGAAAACATGTTCGAGTTCGAAATTGCGAAAACCAAGTTACTTTTGTTTCTGTAAATTTCCTTTTTTTTACATATATATTTTCGTTTTTTGTTGTATAACAGAACAGCTGATTTTAAGGCGTATATTTTAGTACAACAAAATTTATATCCAGAAAAAATTTATAAATAAAAAGTAAAATACGATAACTATTTAAAAGTATTGCAAAAAGTATTAAAATATTATTTTTATATATCGGTTTATAAACTTTTATTTTAAATACTTCAATAATTAGAATTAAATAATAAAACCCACTACTGTACACGCTCGTAGCATTTGAAAGCAAGAAATAAAACGAACGAGCAGAAGTTCACCGCCGCAAAAACCGATTTTTGATAAAAACTGATAAAAAAAGGATACTACGCGTCCCTCTCGCAAGTCAACCAGTGCCCAGGTGTACCTTGACCCTACCGAAAAAAAGTCTCGAATGGGCAAGGGAGGGACTTTCAGGAAAGACCAATCTCGTGCAAGTCCGATATCCACATCCGCACGCTTTTCCGGGGGCACCGTGAGCTTCAATTTTTCATTCTCCCAAGCCTCACTTGCGTCGGCCGCACCACGCGTGCTGTACGCTGCAATAGAGCTGTTTTGTACCCACGCGCTATCCCTGCGGAATTTTCTTTTTGGTTGAAAAGACATCGACAAAATTAATGGAACCGATGAAAAATGGGCGTTTTGAGTTGGTCAATTCATTCCGCCTTATTCACAAGTATTATAGTATTATACTATTCACAAGTATTATAGTATTATACTTATTCACAAGTATTATAGTTGAAACACCGAATTCGAAATGTAAGCTTGCGAAGCTTGTACTTCGTAATTTCTATTTGAGTATGGTCGCTTACAGGACATAGTATTTTTAAAGCTGTTTGAAGTTTGTTTAATCAATAGATTTCTGCTTGCCCTAGTATTTTTGAGATTTCGCAGAATTCAGATATTCCAAATTCATTGTACTCGTATAATTTTACTGTTATGTTTTCGCACGGAAATATTTACGTAAGAGTAATTGAAAAAATTAAATTGTTAAATTAAGTAAATTAACATATAGTTAACATAATCTACATTTAAGATTGATATCGAATATTGGTACATCGTTTTAATTTTTAATCTAACAAGAATTACATTACACTGCATAAAGTAAATATTTTATGGAAAAAATCGTAAGAACGCTACCAGAAGAATCTGATACAAAAATAAGCATAAAAAGATGGAAAGGAAACTCGATTACGACAACAATACGTATGCAAAAAACGTTGCAAAAATTTGAAATGAAATGAAAGCACTGCGACCTAGCCTGAGGCGATTTGATGCTGTGAAGTATAAGAGGATAAACAGCGCCGACAAAAAAGTTTTCAAACTAATTTATCAAAATTATTATTGAAGAGTACAAATTTTATTAAAATTTAAAGAAGCTCTAACAATAGTTTAATTAGAATAGTCTACATTTATCCTTTTCATTCAACGTTTCTAATTCGAAAGAGGATCCTCTTTAATATAAGCTAAAGCGAACATATACATTGTGATCATTGTGAAATGTTTTATTGAACTTCAAATTGAAAAAGAAAGAATAATTTTTTGGGAATCTATCTAAAGAATAATGTAACAAAATATTTCACGATAACCAATTTAAATATTTTCCTTGCAATTTCGATTCAAATTTCACAGCAAAGATTTCAAAGAACAATTTTAAAAGCGGTTCACAATTAAATTGCACAAATGGCGTAAAAACAGGAAAAAAAATAACTTTACCGCATCCCACCGGCTCAAATAAATATTCATAATACTGTCGGAATATTCCAAAATATCGATCACTCAAGCGGAACCTTATTAGCATGTAAATACCTACGAAACCGCCGCGATACTTCGTCGTCAATTACTCACCTCCTGGATCCACTAAAAGCCCAGCGCTTTGGGGAGCAACTCAACTCTCCGAAACTATGTTTGGGAGGTCGGCGCAGCGAAACCCAGTAGAAGTAAACAAAAGAAGAAAGAATCTAAGACGAGACCTTTCAACCGATCCAAAGGGTGGGAGGGGGGCCGTGGGGTGGATCAGGCCGCACGCGCGATCTATCGATTCATAAAACTCTGCGGGGTTGTTTGGTCTCTGCGGGGCCAGATCACTGAAAACATTAGCAAAATAGAAAGGGGCGGAGTCGAGGACTCGCGGGCTTACCACTGCAACCAGTGGATAATTAGATAATTCATGATGCGGATGAGTGAGGGGTGAAATGTGTAATTGCTTGATTTTATTGAATCAGAAGTACAATCGTTTTTGCAATAAAACCGAACAGTACTGTTAATGCGGATCATTGTGTACACAAATATCAAGACCTTTGTACTATGAGTAATAACTTTAGAACTAAGATTTAGTTCTTTGGAAAGTGTCAGTAATTTTTTAAATCAGCAAAATCTTTAAGAAACCAGTACAATACCTCGAAATTCTTTTGGTATTTATAGTAACTGGAAATTTTAAGGTAATTGTTCTAAATCTCCAGAAATCTGAGGGTGCTTTCTAAAAAGAAACTTGTTTTTGTATTCTAGCTCGTGGAAATAACTTACCATATAAATATATAAATTTATTTTTAATGTAATTAATAAACTTTCCTTGGAACTGAAGGATTTTTAAACAAAATATGGCTGGTACAAAAAGATAATGGTCACTATTAAATTAAAAAATAAAGTATGCATGAAGTCAAAAACAATTTATCAAAAGTGGGAAAACGTACAGAGCATCAACGATAAACTGTGCATTTAAATACTTTAAATCTCCTACCTAAAATTTGTGGTTTCCATACAGCAAATCGTAAATTTGCAACTTTAATTTATAATCGTTTAAGCTTCCTCGCGTGTCAAATTGATGGGCTTTACAAAATATTTGCTTGAAATAATAGTCATCGATTTCAGTAACTAATTACCGATCAAACTTTGAAAGAACAGGGTATAAAAAAATTAATCGACTCTGATAATAATAAGCGTTAATTATTCAAGCAACTCGATAAACTTCGATCAATTACGTCATAATTTAGAAATAAAAATCAACCCTTTAAAATTTGCACATCTTTAAAATACTAATCAGTACTAATAGAGTTGCAATACTGAATAGAAATTCATTTATTATTTAATTTACCAATATTTACGGAGAAAAAACTTTGCAAACTCGACTCCGTAAAAACAAATAGTATCTACCGTACCCCATGGTTGCGCATTTCTCCGAAAAAGCGCGTTCTCGATACGAGCGTCGAAAATCCGGCTGCAAAAATAATTTTTCAACGAAAGCCTTCAGGATCCGTCCAAGTAATTTCGACGCCTGCATATTTCAAGGGGATCGGGTTGCACGAGGGATGCAGAAAGTAAACAGACGCGCTAGAAGCGCGCCGCTTTTATTGACCGGCCGTGGAACGTGTTCCAATACGAGATGAGTACCTTCGAGTTTTTAAAGTTTCCGGTAAACGTGCGGAGACTCGTTTTTTTTAGCCTCGATAATTTTATGTATTTTTATTTTACTAAAAATACCACTTGTCATTTATAATTATTATTTTTAGTAATAAATTTATATGGTTTTATTACAAAATATAGTCACGATAAAATAATGGAATTAAAATGCACGTATCTAAATGTCTATATTATATTTTATATATATCTCCTTATTTTCATCTACGATTAACAGTGTTTTTAAAGGTTTAACTGCGTATCTCAGATACTAAAAAACTAATCCGCTCACTTGCTGAAGCAAACATTTTTATAAATAATTCCATTTAAAAGCAAGATAGCAGAAACAAATCGAAAGATACCCGAATCGCCAATGTACGAACGCGAGTATAAACCTCCATAAAAGCGTAAGCGAGAGGGAAGCGACTGTATACGATATATCACGGTCAAAGAGACAAACACGAAGAGCGACTGCCACTCCGTTCTCTGGTATACATTCATACAAAAAGAAAATCGGAGGGAGGGAAAAAAGGAGAACCAGCCAACGAGGAGGGAACTCGATAAAGTAGGAGAGGTGCATTATGGACGAGATTTTATTTGTAAGCATGGCGGGTGTACTAGGTTCCCTTTCATCTCGGTATCGGCAGCGCGAATCTTTCCACGACGACTTCGCGACGCGGTGATGGAACTTTTTTCAGCGTTGAGTGCCGAGGGTTTTTTTTTTTTCAGGTGGCAAGAAAAAAAAGAGATTTTAAATTGCAAGTTCGAGGGGTGCGGTTCGTCGTCCGAAGTGCGGAAAAAGAAACTCAATGGCGGAATAATGCTTGGAAAGGCGGATAATTGTTTGGAAAAGATAAAGTAGACTGAATTTTTCGTATGGAAGTAATTTATCTGCAGAAAGAAAGTTTATAGAACATTCTGCAGAAAATCTTGCGATAATAGGGAAAACATTTTGCAAATATTTGAAAATCTTTCATAATTTTCAAGGATTGCTTTGTATGTAAATCAGAATCTTATAGAAAATTGTGTATTTTCCTCAGAATTTTCCTCATCATTGTAACTTAAAACGTTGGAAAAAAGTTAAAATTCCGCTAAAAGTCGAATCGTATTTTTTAAATTAAACGATATCTTAATTTTCGTAAATTTAAAACCTCAAAAAAGAATCTGATATAAATTTTCTCAACGTCAGTATGAAAACCCTTTTAAGTTCCGTATCCTGAACATGAAAATCATTATATCAAACTTCATAATTCATTCAATCTTCTTCATTCGGACAATCTGTAATTTTGTTTATCTTAATGAGAAAAAGAAATGAAGTTATTTTAATTGTAGCCAAATTAAACAGTTTAATGAAAGCAAAGAGTTGGTTCCATTTAACGTTTATGTAATTATAAAAGCAAAAATCTTAAAATTTTAGACTGCCGGAATTTTTTTCACTACTGCTCTACTTTCGCTAAAGCCCCTCAACCATTCGAAAATTAAAAAATATTGTCCCCGAAGAAACGGTGAGATTCTGATGACCCACTAATAAAAAGTTCTTCGTCCTGTAATTAGAGCGATCGTGATATTTAAATACGAGCTTCTTGCGAGTCCGTCGATCTCGTGAATAATTCACTTTGACTCCCCTGGGCAGAATGACTCGACCGTTTTAATTAATCTCTTAATAATACAGCCCTCGGGCTCCTCAAAGAATAACCGTCTGGGACTTGGTTATAAGAAGTCCCGGGGTTAGCAGCAGGGCGGAAGTATCGGTTAATTATTCACGTCACCAAGCTACTATATGAGATATCTGGGTGAAAATCGAACTTCGTGCTTTTAACAGTGAAACATTCGTTAAAATTTTAAATTTTAAAATTCAATATTTAAAAAGCTTTGTGAGCTCTTTGAGAGGTCATAGAGAACTTCAACAAAAAATTCATGAAAAACAGCAATGATTATCATTTTCTTTCCACTGTATCGCAATAACGTATCAGATATATTGGATTTAATTTTCAAAGTTTCAAAACTAATTTTGACTGAGGGTATTTTACATATACAGTAAATATTAATATGAATGCACCACTATTATTACAAGGGAGTACCTACCAAGTACTTACTGTAGTAGGACACAAATATTATTACAAAGCGGCTTCATAAATGACAATATATTTTTTGTTAATATTTTATTACGAGACTTTTACGAGATAATATTTTTTGAAAATGAAATAATCTTTTTAACATATCCTCACCAAAAGTACCTATATTTATCCCGCGGGAATGAAAAAATAGCCATTTCGGCGTAAATATGTAAAAAAATTGTATATGCTCCACGGGAGATAAAAAAGGATTCCTCGAATAGCTGAGATCGCATTTACATGCAATCTGAGACCATCCTTTCTTTATCTGCCTAGGTGCATAATATACTAATATGGGGTTTCACCTCGTTCTCCATTGCCCGCTAACGAGACGGTTCTTGCTCTAAATCAAATTGTTTTTAGATCTGTTATATTTTTAATCACTTGCCAAACATTTTTGTTCAATCTTTTTGAGTTCATTCATTTAATCATATGTAATATCTGCTTTATATCTTCGATCAAATATCTATTTAAAGCCTAACTTGTAACACCGAACTCATTTCCTTCTACTAAAACTATAGGTAGAGAGCAGAAAAGAGTATTATAGGTCAAATTTTAACTATAGCATTAAAATTTCAATGCCAATTCGGGAGGCTTCAGCGAACGTATTTCCCTTGGGTCTATACAGATAGTGCCAATGTTATTTTTTATTTTTTTAAAGACAAAATTTGATAAAAAAAAAATAGTCCTGGCTTTCCACACTCAAAGAATATCAGCAAAAATATTTTCTTTCTCGATAATAGGCTTTTTATAAATACACTTATGTACGTCAAAGCAATTAAATGCTTTGAACATTCAGCAAAATAGTCAATAAATATAATGTTTTC
Source organism: Eurytoma californica (assembly GCA_035586675.1). Taxonomy (NCBI): domain Eukaryota; kingdom Metazoa; phylum Arthropoda; class Insecta; order Hymenoptera; family Eurytomidae; genus Eurytoma; species Eurytoma californica. The sequence goes on along the minus strand of JAXIUT010050629.1, from coordinate 670 downwards.
AAACTACAAAAATTATCTAATTGAATGAAATGTAAACTAATTTTAGCAGGAAAAGCAAAGCAATTGACGCTGGACGTCTTTTTCATGTTAAAGGTAACAAGTTGGTGTGCGACTGCAAGCTGGCCTGGATCTGGGGATTGAGGAACGAGACGAAGAACGCCAAGCTGCGCGAGAATCTCGAGGACCTCACGTGCCTTCTTGAGGCCAGCTACGAGTCTAAATTTGATGTCGGCGAGGACTTTAACCGAGCCCTTGAAATTGTCCGCAACACACGTAAGTCCATCCCGAAACTTTGTCGTCGAGCACGAAATTGATCTATTAGGATCCTCGCGAATATCGGGAATTGAAATTTTTCACAGAAATTTCATTCGGTATCTGCTTTTTATTTTTGAGTTACTAGAGTTCACATCAAGTTGCATCCGTTGCATCCGTCAATGATAAAGTTTCTTGCACATTTAATCTCTGCCTACTTTCATCTTCGAATTCTATAAACTGATTTATTGTAAATACCATAAAACAATCATTCTTATTGAAAACAACATTACAATTATTTATTTTTCTACAAATTGTTGGTTGTTTGATAGCTTCTCTAATGAAAAAACTCACATGATTCTCACATGATTCTCACATGATTCTCACATGATTCTCACATGATTCTCACATGATTCTC
>JAXIUT010050608.1:0-10981 GCA_035586675.1 Eurytoma californica | reverse complement strand
CATACGGACATATTTTTGCTGCCCGGCGATCCGCTGCCGTGTACTAACAAAATTATGCACTCAATCGCGACAGAAAACGACATTCCAGTAAATACGAAGCAGTATCGATATCCGCCTGCTCACAAGAAATTCATACGGGAGCAGATTGAAAAATATCTCAAAGATGGAGTGATAAAACCATCAGACTCGCCATCCAACTCCCCCTTCTGGATCGTGCCTAAAAAGCCAGACAGCCAAGGGTGACCTAGGTGGCGCATGGTGATTGACTTTAGGGACTTAAACGATAAGACTGTGGGAGATGCACATCCGCTGCCAAACATAGCGGATATCCTGGATAAATTGGGAAAAACAATTATTTTCTCAGTTTTCGACCTGGCCATGGGTTTCCATTAAATCAAAAGGGACCCCAAGGACGCATGGAAAACTGCTTTTTCAACCCCGGACGACCACTTCGAATACACTCGAATGCCCTTCGGACTGAAAAACGCTCCGGCCACTTTCCAGCGCCTCATGAACAACGTTTTACGGGGTCTCCAAGACATCGAATTACTCGTTTATCTTGATGATATTATTTTCACTTCCAATTTATAGGAGCACGATAGGAAAGTTAGGCGACTGTTTGACCGCCTTAGGGAAGCACACCTAGTCCTACAACCAGATAAGGTGGAGTTCCTGAGGAAGGAAGTCGCCTTCCTCGGCCACATCGTCAGTGAGCGAGGGGTAGAATCAAATCCCGATAAAATTTCCGCTATTAAAAACTACCCAAGACCCAAGAACCCTAAAAATATTAGGCAATTTTTGGGCCTGGTAGGATACTATCGGAGATTTATCAAGGACTTTTCCAAGATTTCCCAGTCCTTGACGGAACTTGTCAAGAAAGAAACGGACTTCGTGTGGGGCCCCGAGCAAGAAGAGAGTTTCAATACCTTAAGGGAAGCACTCTGCTCAGCACCGATCCTCAAGTTCCCCGACTTCGAGAAGCCTTTCACGCTCATAACGGACGCCTCCGACTACGCCATCGGAGCCGTCTTGAGCCAAGAAACGGATGGTTTTGGTCATCCCATAGCGTATCTTTCCACAACGCTAAGCTCAGCAGAAAGGAATTAAACCACAACGGAAAAAGAATGTCTTGCTGCACTTTACAGTATGAAGATATTCGAGCACTATTTGTTATGCAACAAATTCACTTTAGTTGCAGACCACGAACCACTTACGTGGATGCACAAACTAAAAGATCCAGGGCAATGGATAATGCGTTGGATGTTCAAATTTGCCAATTACCAATATACTTTCAAGTATAAGCCTGGCAAACTGAACTGGAACGCTGACGCATATTATCAAGGAATCTAGAGGAAAAACCCTCTGCAGAACAGATAAACGGAACACTCCCCGTCGCTAAAAATCCTTATGGTTCGCCGAAAAATAGGCACTGCAGAGCCCAGTAAACCGAAAGATCCGCCTACCTCAAAGAAAGAGGAAGATCCGAAAAATCTCGGTCTCCCGATGAGGCCCCGTGCCTCACCTGGGGCAAAAATTCAGAAAACAGCGCCACCAATAGACCATAGCCTGGTAGCTGACAGAACAAGGGCCAGAATCCGCAAATATAATGAACAACAGCGGTTATCAGCATCGCCCATTCCACATGCGTCCGGGTCAAAACCCAAGAAATCATTGGACGCAACGAAAGATAAGGGTACCAAAACTTCACTGGTACCAAACATAACAATAGAAAACGCAGATTCGGACTCCTCAGACGTCTCTATGACTCCACAACCGGGCTCCAGGAAGTCAATTTTCTCCTCAACCGGAGTAGAAGGGTCTGATGACGGAGCACCGTCAATATATGACCCTAGAAATAGTGGTCTCAGAATAGAACCTACGAAACCGAGGCAAGTTAAGATGTGCCTGCTTCTCAAGATTCCGACAGTCAAATAGAAGAGGCCGTACCCAAAGAAATCCAAATTACTCCTCTCATCAGCGAAATGGGAGGAACAGCGAATGGGCGGAGTCTGCCGCGCGAAAGAGGCTTCACAAAGAAGTAAAACGCGTCGATAATCGTCTCGAGAGGAAACTACGAGATCGATTCAACCAAACAGGGTATTGGTATTTTTAGGATAGACCGGAAGAACCCCCGCCCAAGCCGTTACCAAAGTACTACTCGGAAGGAGGCGAAGTTCTGCCCGACAACCGAGAGGACATAGATAAATTTCTGGGTGGAGGAGAACAAACAGCCAAAGATGCTATCATGGCTGAGAGAGTCCAAAAGCTCCTTGAGAAAGCCGCAGAGGTGCTGCAGCCTGGGGAGGCTGCAGATTCTCAAGAGGGGGAGGGACCGGCCGAAAATTCATCCGGAAATCCCCTTTTCCATGCGGACTCAGGTAGCCAATGCGACTCAGAGTCCTCCGACCGGGAAGAAATATCCGATGAAATACTGACAAGGAACACAAGGTCAATATCCGCGACTCCAACGGTTAAGCCGATTCCGCCTATCGCCAAGAGCACGCCCCTCAAAGAGGGTGCGAAGCCTTTTCAAAATCTCGAAATTCCGGAAGAAATTGAGGAAGAGGAAGAGGAATCAACACCGGTGGTGCTTAACTTCTCCCAACCGCCGATCCCGAATATGCCATTTTTCTTCCCGCTACCTATAAAACGAGGGTATGGCAAGAATAATAGGGAACAAAATCTATCGAACGGTACTAAACCAGAGCCGTATGATACAGAAATTCCGGTGCCCTTACTCAGGAGTAATGTGACGACGACACGTCACGGTCTCACGTATAACCGAGATAATCTGGTGCACTTTACTACAAGTGACGGCGAGTCGAGCGCCCCTACAACCAGATTGTTATATGAGATTGGAGCCATCGATCCAAGGGCACAGAAAGCCAAACGGCTCAAGGTGGGACAGGTATTAGTCACCCCTTTTAAAAAACATTCTATCCTCTCATTAGTAGTGAAAAATAAACACTACGATGCGTTGCGCCTAGGTGATGTCAAATTGGCCTTGATAAACCTCAAAGCCGTCCTGCGAAAACGAGGGATAACTTCATTCCGAATTTCTCGCAACGGAGACCTCACAGATAATTTAGATCCCGGAGTCTTGACAGAGCTGTTAGTCAATTTATTCAAAAATATGTTATGGTACTACCACCTTACCGCCTCTCGATGAAAGGAACTCCATCATACGGACTCTCCACGACAGTCTGACAGGGGGCCATAAGGGTATCAACCAGACGTATCAAAAGATACGCGAGAGATATTATTGGCCCGGCATGAGGAACAACGTCTTGGATCATATAAGACGTTGCCCTAATTGTCAAGAGAGAAAGATTGAGCCCGCTAGAACACGAGAGCCGTATACACAGTGGGGAAGTTCAGGATGACGCCAGACGGCAATCAACACATCCTGACGATCCAATGCAATCTTACGAAATATTTGATTGCAATCTCTATCCCAAATCTAAGAGCGTCGACCATCGCCGATGCGCTCGGCACCTAGTCTGTCAGTTTGGGGCACCTCGTGCCATCCTCTCTGATCGCGGAACAAGTTTCCTGTCTGACGTGGTGGAAAGTATGCTGAACCTTTTCAAGGTCCGTCATCTGACCACTTCAGCATACCACCAACAAACGAACGGATCACTCGAGAGGAGCCATGCCCCGTTAATGGACTTTTTACAGAGTTATTCGGAAACGTATGACGATTGGGATCACCTTACCCCATTCGCAACGTTCATCTACAACACAAGCGTACATTCGGCCACCAATTTCACATCGTTTGAGTTGGTGTATGGCCGCGTAGCTCGTCTCCCCTTGCGGATCCCCTCCGAAGAGAAAATCCGAACATACAATCCGTATCTGCAAGACCTCATAAACAGACTCTCAGAAATGAGAACTCTGGCAGGGGAAAAGCAGATCGAATGTAAGGAAACTAGTAAAAAACGGTACGACCGAACAACCCGACTATTCACCGGAGAGGTAGGTGAATACGCCTGGATATTAAACGAACCGCGAAGCAATAAATTCGACAGTTATTAAAAAAATCCTTTAAAAATTGTAGGCATTTTGCCCAAAAACAACGTAATATTAGAATTGCCAAACGGAAAACGCGTCAGGAAACATGTTGACAAACTTAAGCCAGTTCCCCCTTAGTCCACGTAATAACATTTTATATCTGTTGCAGAATGGCAACCTCTGAGTCCTTCCTACCTTTTCTTTTGATTCTGACCCTCTGGTGCGGATCGTGCATGAGTAATCCAACCCACGAATTGACCCCTATTAAGGGTAACTTGGGAATTTATTATGAACGCGTTAGCACAGTCCGGTTCAAACGAACTATTTGGCAGGTGGTAATTTTCCTAGACGTAGATAGCTTTTTGAAGGCCCACGGCCCCATACACAGTTTCCGGGAAACGGAAAACAAGTGTAGAAAATTACTCTCGGAAAACGAATGTAGCTTAGCCTTAGAGTCGGAACTAATTGAACTAAGGCATGTAAAACTGAGTCATCTCCACAATCAAATCCAGGAAATACTGGAAATCATAGGGAAAGAAGAAGACGAGCCGATTCCCGAAACGAATAGTGTCAAACGGAGGCGAATGGCACCACTCGGTATCGTCGGCAGTCTGAGTAAAAGCCTCTTCGAGCTGGTGACAGCAGACGACGCCGATCTCATCAACAAAAACATCGACCAGCTCTTTAAGGACCAGTCATCCATGGTTCATCTGGTCGAAGAGCAATCCCACATCATGAAAGCCAGTCTCCAAGAGTTGTACAACCTGACGCGAGCCCATGAGGCCCACCTCAGGAAAATTGAGGAAGGAATCCAACGTCATTTCAACCTCCTCAGCAAGGCTCGAGACGAGTGGAAGCGAAGCTAAATCATCTCATTGGCAGTTCGCAAACTTTGATGGATATCCTCGTCAATCTTAAACAAGGGAAAATCCACCCTTCATTGTTGACGCGGAAAACTCTCGAGCAGTTCGAGCATGACATAGTCCAAGTAATGGGAGATCTAGACTTCCCAGTGCCAACGGAACACCTCCGGGCCGAAGAAGTAAATGCCATATCCGCTGTGGATGGATTCCATAAGAAGGGAAGAATTTTTGCCGTTCTCCACATCCCTCTGGTCGACAAAGCCAAGTACCACATGTACAGGCTGCATCCACTAGGTGTTCCCCAAAATCTGACAAACCATACAGCAGACAGCATGGCCTACATACAGCCTTCACATCCCTATCTGAGCGTCAGTACAGATCACTAAACTTACGTCAAAATGGACGCACGTACGTGGGACAAGTGCCAGACTACTCACTATGGAAAAATCTGCCCCACTGAACAGCCGTTGAGGGACATCATGGAAAAAGCCGAATGCGAGGTGACCATGTTGCTACATCCTAACTCACGAGAACTCTCAAATTGTAATGTCCATCTCCAATCGAAAGCCAAGAGCCAATGGATATACTTATCCAGCGAGGAAACTTGGCTATATTCGATACCAAAATCCGATAGGGTCCGAATTATTTGTCCCGGGAAACCGACTCAAGAGATCAAGTTGGGTGGAATAGGGTTGTTACGTCTAGCCGCTAAGTGCATCGGCAGAACAAACGCGATAATACTCATGCACGATCAGGTTAAGAGAGAAGGGTTCTACTACACCTACCAACCCGAGATACACCCCCGCCTTTCCGACACTATCCCCGAATATGAAGAGCATTGCGAGCTCCTCTCCGGGGCACCGAAAGCGGAATCACTAGCTAAAATCCTAGGAAAAATCCGAGAAGTTAGTTCCCACCGGAGAGAGATAGGATATACCCGGAATTTGGTCTATAGTAGTTTATCAGGATACATAATAATCGCCCTCATAGTCAGCGTACTAATAGCGTACAAGTGTAGGAATCGATCGCAAGGTCGGTGGAAGAATTCAGAGCGGTGCGGTACGACCTTTCCCGCGAGCTTAAAAAGGTCTTACAATATTAAAAATACTGATTTCTCCGAAATAAATCCCCAAATCCCAGAAGTAAGTAGTTCTCCGCCCCGAGAAAATCCTAGTCCCGCAGGCCTACCCAAACAAGATAACGAACTCGATGCGTAGGAAATTCAATAAAGGTATAGGGTTAACGTAAGGGCGCAAAAATTTAGAAGACGCGCCTTCTCTTTGTTACAGACAATGGATACATCGAATTGCGTAGGCCTTAAAATAGCCAACCTCAGTTATGATCCAAAAATTCCGATCCAAGATATTTTGTCAGCCCTCAGACAAATAGGAGTACTAACGAGCTTCAAAATGCGCGGAGCTGAAGATGGCACATCGTCTTTGCTCGTAAACTTCGAAACGCCCAAAGCGCCGCTGCTATCAATCATATCCGTCGACCCGAATTCTCCCTCTCCAGGTACGTAGCAACGCAAACTGTGAAGAAATCTGAAGTCCGGACGCTGCGCACGCCTTCAGTGGGGAATGCAGCAGGAATGATGGAGACCACTAGACAATCTGATTCGCATATCCAACCGCGTATCCCTCGATACGAAGATGAAGCCTACACTAGGATATTCTGCAATCTCCCTTGGTATCAAGAACCGGAAGAACGAGAGGAGAGATTAATCCGCCACTTTAGCAGATTTGGAGAGTTAATATAACACAACGTTATGAACGACCGATGTGGACAGCTCAGATTGGGATACGTCTGCTACTAGCTGCCGGAACACGCGGTAGAGGCGATGCGGTATAGCGACCCCATATATCGGGCCCGTCCAGCCGCGCCTAGGAAAATGTCGTTCTTCGACCGCAACAAAGCCGATAAGGACAGGCAGATCCGCCACGCACCATGTGGAAATTATGTGGAGCAAAGCGTCCTCCATCTACACGAAAACACTTGCAGGCGTCTAAGAGTACTCCGAGGCTCCGGAAGGAATTCCCCTAGAAGATCGATGGAAGTGGATACGCGGAGATCAATCAATAAAAACCGCCGGGCGACCGGGCCAGTCGTGACAAACGCACGAGATATCCTAAAGAAAATCAGCAAGCTAGTCACGCCCCACCCGTAGATCTACCAATGAAAAGCGAAATTTAAATAGGGAAACCATATCCGACCCTCAGACAGGTACCGATCACGCGATTTAATATAATAGGGAATGTAAAAACGTGCATAAAATTGTAGGGGCTAGTAACATAAATTATAAGTTGTATTAATTTTAATCTCTTTCCCTTATCTGTTTCAGGAATCCAACATGTCTGCCCTCAAAGTAGCGGGATACTTCGTGGAGGATAAGAAGCTTGTGATGATGATCCACAGGCCCTGTACTTTCGAACATGTCCTGGCCATGATGGACCATTACGGCGCGGTAGGGAATGTTACTTGGGACGGGAACTACATGGAATACACGCGAAGACATGGTCATGGTGACCATGGAAGGCGCCTTATGTCTTGGAGGTCGCGGCCTCTCGGGAATCGCTGAGTCCCTCAATGAAGAGCCGGAGCCCACCGGCACTTACGTTTTCCCGCCTCCTGAGTCCTCGGAAAAGCTGAACTGGGGCAATCAGGAAGAGGAATACGCCGAGGCCCGGAACGAAGCCCCGGAGGTAGCAAAACAGGAGAACGAAGCTCCGTCTCCGAATAAAGTCCCGGAGACCGTGAAATCGCAGGCCAAAGTCCCGGAGGCCGCAAATTCGAAGGTCAATCCTTATGACGACGCCGACCGTCATACTTGGAGAACAGCCTGCTGAGGAGGTACGTTCAGTGCCGTCCCTCCGCCAACCCCACGATCCAGCTCCCGCTGACAAGAAGACGGAGGAAACAGCGAACAGTCCGAGTCAGCCCAAACAACAGGAGGCTGCCAACAAGTCCGGCAAGGCCAAATCGGAAGGCCATGTAAAAAAGACGGAAAAAGGCTCCTATTATGTACCGCCTCACTGGAATCCATATGCGATCCGCATTAGGGTCCCCTATTGGGCCGAGTATGACGAGTTCGTCCACTACTTTTTCCAGTTCGGAGCAGTCGACTACGCCCACTTCGAGCAAACCAACTCGGAGTGGGACGATGGAAGGGCGATAGGGTGCGTCCGCTACTTGAAGGCCGATGACGTCAAAAGAGCATTTTATAACTCCCCCCAGTGGCGTCCATGGAGGGCGTATCCAACCAGGAGTGTACAACCGCGGACTAAGTGCCAGCTCTGCGAGCTGCAAATCACATTGAAACTTAAAGCAGAGCATATGAAGCTGCCCTGAAGCGCCTCAACACGCATACAACGAATCTCCAGGATTCCACGGGAAAGAAACTCCAGGAGCCTATCAAGGGTGCACCGAAGCCGCCAAAGGGGACACCATTGGAAGATAGGCTTAACAAGCAGCGGTAGCAGGGTGCCAGTAAACGCACCCCCCAATCCAAAGACACGGGTAAAGCCCGATTCCCATGCAAGAAAAGAAACGAGAATGGTACATCCGCCCTCCCGCCATGTCCAAGGGTCCATTGGTGGGTACCAAACTCTATAAAGGATACCTGCAGATCTTTACGCATCGACTTCAGACCCTCAGTATCCGGGATGAGGAACAGGAAATAATAACTCCAGTCTACGGTGCTCTAGACGGACAACTGAGCCAGATCTACGGCACCACGGAGTTGGAGTTGCCATAGGCTAAGCAACCGCATGGACCAAAAAGGGGTAACGCGCCCTTTTCGTTTTTACTCCTTTTTTTCCGATAAAAAAAGCGATGACCGACATTTTCTTTGTTCGATTAATTGTAAAAAGGGTAACGCGCCCTCCTCCTTTTTTTATATACATCCTTTTTTATTATTATTCCATATATTCCTAGCTCTCCGCTGGAAAGGGTAACGCGCCCTTCTTTTCGTTTTTGTAATTCCAAAGGGGTAAAGCGCCCCATCGCTCATAGTTTTATTTGTATAACACTCCGCTCCATTTCAGCGCAAAGGAAAATTTTTATAAAATAAAATCACATTTTCATACGCATTGTTTCCATACCCATTAGTCATTTTGTAAACCATATGTATATCACCATTTCACTCATCTCATTTAGGTAACCCGCGCTCCCGAGGACGGTAGTGCACTTCCAAGAGAGGGAGGATGTTACGTTCCAAATTTTCTTTTTTTATTTCGTTTACTTTCAACCATACTAAAACTATTTATCGGTAATTAAATTAAAATCAAATCGAATGTTCTGGAAATATTTCTCGCGCCTTGAAGTAACGAAAAGCTTCAAGGCCAGAGAAATATCAGATTGCACGTCGCGCGTGTAGGAATGTAGGGGATGAAAACGCCGGTCCAGCAGTTCCTTAGCGCAAGCAGCGTCACTCTCCTTTAACTTCTCCGTTGGAGAGAGAGAGACGACAAGAAGGAAGTTTGCGGGGGGCGGTAAGCTTGGCGTCCCTACTTCCTCACTCTCCGTTCGGAAGTACAACTAACAAAAGTGGACGTGCGCTAGACTGCTCCATTTTTTTTTCTTGCCTTTTCCGAATTTTAGATTTTTACAATCTCGTTTTCCAGTCAATTTAGACATCGTTTTTGATTCCGAATTTCCTTTTCTTTGAATTTACTTAAAAAATTGAAAAAAGTTTCCGCGCCGTGCTTTCGCGTCGCGTGTACGAGATTCCGGATACCTGTTGATCCAGACCTCTTCAAGCTGTACATCGTCCTTGGGCGTTTTCCAAATTCAAAAAGAAAGGTAAATTTTTAAGTTATTAACATAATAATAATTCATAATTATATTTGCATGCGTTATTACTCCGTTAGAGTTTAGGATTTAGTTAGAATATCATGCATACCAGATTCCGAGCCGTTTTCTTTGTAAACGGCAGTGCGCGTCAAGCCGTTCTCGAGGTACCTAGAACATTCCATTATTCCCTTTTTTTTATTTTTTTTTTAAATTCACTTTTAGGCATAATAGCTAAATTTATTCCATTTCAATTTTCGTTATCCGGATTTAAATTCATTTTCTGTTTACTTTTTGCTACCCTAGTTAGCTAGGGCGAATAAAAATAGTTGAATTAATAAATAAAATTATTATAAAAAGTGGAAGCTACCGATTACTCTAGGTAACTCGATCGGTAGCACGCCCCCGCCGCGCAAGCACGCGCGGTCGTGCAAGCGGCCCAAGCCGTATTGTGCGGAGGCTTCCCTCCCCTTCATTATCCGAATAGTTTTCCTTCCTATTACTTTCTCCCTTAAACAACGGAATTATTTTAATACAAAAATTATAAATTTTCCCTTTTGGTACTAGAGGCACCAGGCGTCATTATTTCTCTCTCTCACTCTCCCTCTCTCTCACTCTCCCTCTCTCGTGCGTCACCCATGCGCTCAGGAGCACGCCAACGCCCACGCTTGGCCACCACATCAAGTTAGGGTAGGACGCTAGGCTGAAGTCCCCTAGACTCACAAAGAATTTTAAGGAATAGGAGAACAATTTTCTCATCTTTATTTTTTTTAATACATATATGATTGCCGCTTATGGTACAAACTAACTAGATTAAAACAAGATTCAAAATTTTTACATTTACACATTTACAATTATTTATAATAATTTCTCAGTACTAAAAGGTACACAGGATTTTTGCCACCATTAAATAATTAAAACAAAATTTTCCTTTATCAACATTTATAATAATAATTTTTCCAAACTTTAAATCACCCTTTTGATGTTTAACTTAGATAAAAGTTTGCAAATATAATAATTAGTTACAGCGATGAGAAGTATAGGTAGTAAGCAAGGAAAAAGTGTTTAGCGAGGCAGTCCCAGTAGCCCAGAGAGGCACGATCACTCCTTCGAAAAGGAGTGCGCAGGGGCCCAGTGCTTCCAGCCTGGACACGAGCATCCATAGTGCTTACAGTTGTCTTCGTCCCAATCCTTTTCCTCTCTGCACTAATAGCGCAAGCCACACACACTCTCCAATAGTCCCAGTGCTGGGCCGGGGCATATTCCGTGGGACATATTTACCATTTTCGGATGCGTTTTGGAACTCCTGAGGCTAACTT
>JAXIUT010050587.1:0-10984 GCA_035586675.1 Eurytoma californica | reverse complement strand
TACAGGTAACCTTACCTCTATAGGAATTACAATGTATGTACAATGTAATTTTTTCTGGTTCAATAAATCAAATCAAATCAAATTAAAACTCGTTAAAAAGATATTTAGATAATTTACTAAATTATTTTTCAGCGCAATAATAAATCAGGAATATATAAATCCTCCAAAAGTAAAGTTAATTTGGCAAATAGAATCTCCACTAGTCTCAAAGTTTAATTTCGTTCGACCAAAGTACCCCATGTATAATGCAACTAAATGAAAGTTAGAATTGAAGAACCCGTGCACCCGACATTCGCAGGATTTAAAAATTTGAAGCTCTCCCACTCCGAGCTTTTAAGACAGGGTATAAACAATAATGGCATCGGAAAAGCTCCGATATAAGGCAATCTCTCTTTTCTTCTCAAAGAAAAACATTTTCTTCCCGCCGCCGGGACCTCTTGATGTTTGCTCGGCGGGGGGAACAAGTACATTGCTTTGACTGGCGAAGTATTCCTCATTCGACACTGGCTTACCGTCAAGAGAGTCGATGGCGGGCGAGTCGTGAAAAAAGAGTCCGGAGGACTCTCCAGAGTCGAGACCAAAAAATATAAAAAAAAGTCGACTTCGCGGCACATGGCAAGCGTTTCTTTTTGCGCTCGCCCGCCTTTTCAATTACACAGAGACTCTCTCTGTTTCTCTCTCTCTCTGTCTCTCTCTCTCTCACTCTCTCTCTCTCTCTCTCTCTCTCTCTCTTTCTCCTTCTTTTTCTCTCCCTCTCTCTATATCTTTATCTCTCTCTCTCTCTCTCTCTGCGGAATCGCGAGGGGGATTTGTCAGAGGGTATGGGCCGAGGAGACAGCGGCCGTGTGTATGTACCCCGGGGAGCGGGGGCAGTGGGGGGCGGCGAACGTCGCGTCGCGCGCGACTCAATCCGTAATGTGTACTTCTGCGCCCGATCGCCGTGGCCCGGCGGAGGCGGCGGCCGACACAAAGCCGACGTGTAATAACCGGCGCAACGAGCCGCTGGCCGGGGGAATCGAATTTCTGTTGTCGGGGAATTTCGGGGCCGCGGGGGCCATTTTGCTTCGTCATTCGCTACGTTGCGGCCAATTCAATTAAGCTATTTAATCAGCGGGCGCTAGAGATAATTCGCATGATTTTATTGGAATTGGTGACGCGCGCGGCGCAGGGCGCTTACCGCGATTCTCCGGCCGACCGCGAGATTAATCGCGTTTATAAAATCAACCGTAATGGCTGGTCTCGCGGTTACTCCTCTTCTTTTTTACATTGTTCAACTAGTGTGTAGCGCTGCCCGCGATTTTTTTATCGGTATTTTTCTTTTCTTTTGATGTCTTTTATTTTGATCTTTAGTTTTGTTGTACAAAAATAAACTACTGGACGAACTACTGGAAACTACTGAAAACTTCTGATGAATTACTTGATTCCAATAGTAAATTGGCAACTACTGCCAACATTTCATAAAATTCCTATAAGTAGTTTGCATGTAGTTTATCTGTAGATTCCAGTCAGTAGTTAGTCAGTAGTCGCCAATTTACTATTGGAATGACGTGATCTATCAGTAGTTCACCAGCAGTTCAACAGTTGCTTATCCAATAGTTTTGCCAATAGTTTTGTCAATAGTTTATTTTCGTAAGGGCTAAAAAATATATGACATTCGAATACATTTCAGACAAAGTATTATTACTTGATATTTGCTTCGCGTACACTTACATAACAAAATTATAATTAATCCTTTAATATATAAGTAAATCAAGTCCATCACAAGCAAAATTCATTAACATACAGTAGTTTTAAACTATATCGTCAAAGATAAATCACACGAAAAACATATTATTTATCTATTGCCATAATCTAGAAGGCTGCGTATATCACGAACACAATGGCGTGCGATTTACGTTGGAAAAGTCGTGCGTAATTCGCATCCTCAAGACCCGGCGGAGCGACTGCATCGCGAGTTAAAAACATCGCTCTCATAAATTCTGAAAAAAAAAGTTTACGACCTCCCGCGAAGCCACTTCCTCTCCTCGAATTAACTCCGTCCGCGCGTGGAGCGCTCGGTGCGGTGCGGGCGCGCGGATCCTCGGGCCCCCTACCGCCGCGGCCGCGCGCAGTATAAAACGGCCGTGTGGGAGCTTAAAAAATCGTTTCCCAATAACAAAGTCAAAATGAACGCCGCAAGCTGCGAGATTAACATTGCAATCAAGTCTTAAACGCTCGATTAATTTGCCAGCGCGCGAGCTCCGCCGAGAGGTGCGCGCGGTGGCGGCGGCGGCGGCGGCGGCCGAGGCCGCGAAAGTTGGGGGTTAATAGTGAAATACGCGTCCGGCCGAGTTGTAAATCGTAATGAAAGGCCGGCTCCTCTTCGACTATTAAACATAATTTTGCAGTTTTTACGGCGCGTGCCAAGCGCGAGAAGCGGGCTAAAAGTGGGCATAAAGTTGACGTCGACGACTGCGTTGGCGCTTTTAATGCGCCGGAGGACACGGCTGCCCCTTGCGTGAATGTGAGTTTGAGTACGCGTGTGTGTGTGTGTGTGTGTGTGTGTGGGTGTGGGTGTGGGTGTGTGTGTGTGTGTGTGTGTGTGTGTGTGTGTGTGTGTGAGTAAGCGTGCGTGTGTGTGTGTGTGTATGTGTGTGCGTGCGTGCGTGCGTGTGTGTGTGTGTGTGGTGTGTGTGTGTGTGTGTGTGTATGTGTGTTGCTACCTACATTCGCCCGGTTATACACCCATGACTAGTTTAACCTCCTTCTCTTTTATGCGCGCGCTGCTTTTTCTGGCGACTTAATCCGGGATGCCATCAAAACGTATAATGCGATTGTGGCGTGGTGTTTCGGCCTAAGGGAAAATAAATAACGCACCCTGCCTAAGAGCTACTACGTTTGACCGAGATGTATACTCGATTATATTTTGAATCTCGGTAAAATAGCAGTTTAACTTTTTGATACTCTTTCGTTGTATCGATTTTTAGTTTTAGATTTTATTGACATGGATGATATAATAGATCGAAAAAACTTTAAAAGCGTTTTTCATTTGGAGCAAAAATTAAACGTTTGAAATTTTTAACTTTGGACTGAACGCGATTAGAGATGTAATGGTAAAAGGTTGTGCGAGTACAATTTAATGGGAAAACATTAAAGCGCATAATAAAAGTGACAAAAGCGTGTAAAAAGTGAGTTATACATCGAAATATTGGAAAACGGCGTTTACGTAAGCACGTGGATTGCACAAGTGGTAAATAGAAATGAGCGTGTAAAATCTCGAATTATTAACGAGTAAAGTCAAACAGAACGGTTGAGAAAAATTTCGATAGAAACAGGAAAAAGTAGAAATACCATTCCCTCTAAAGTTGAATCAGTGAAATTTCACTTAAATAAGTGAATAGTCACTAATTATTTAACGTTAAATATCTTCCAATGTGGAAGACTTTTGACTTAGAATAACTTTAGAGGGTTGTATTATTATAAACGCCAAAAATGTTTTAATTTTACGGATAACGAAAATAGTTTTAGAACTCGCTTTTAATCCACATAACTTGGAGTAATTTTGTGAATGAAACAATTTTGTTGGATAACACCCAATTATGAAAATTACGTCGATTTCATTTTTTAGGTCAATTTTCATATAATTCTGTCTAATTTTCATGTAGTTTAAAATCTGTATTGCAAGTAACTGTAAGTCGCATTTTAATTGATGAAATTATTTTAAATCGAAATTCGTTAAAATTCGTTATAATAATAGAACAGAAAAATAATTGCAATTTCATAGCCATGAATGGAGAACAGGAATTTTTACATACTTTTTTTTATGAATTACGTTTTTAATATTGGTGTGGCGTAAGATTTAAAAATAACAGAATACTACTCTCAAATTAATATATATAATGGTGTATCAAAATAAAAGAACAAAGTAATTGTAAACCTAATGAACTTTTCTATTTTAGCTGCGGTACTATGCTCGGTTGTAAATCGGAAAATCAATAGCTAAAAATAAAAAGAAAAATAAATCTGAAAAAGGTCTAAATTCACGAACGAACGATAATAAGTGGATTTCAGCTAGAGCAAACTGTAACTTCTCGCCTGCAATTTTCATCGCTCCCGCCTCGTAACTTTTCCCCCCCCGGCATTTCCTTCGAGCAGCGCCGACTCGCGAGGCATCGTCGCGCGGACGCGCCGCCTCCTTTTTATGCGTCCCGGCGAAGATCGGGTCGCGCCGAGCGAAGTACGTACGTGAGAGCCATAACCGGGCGACGCGGGCGGGGGCCGCGGCATTACCATAAGTTTTTCCATCGGGCGCGGGCAGGTGTGGACGCGACGGTCAGCTCCGAGTTATTCGGCCCGAAGTTCTCCCGGCGAAGTTGCGCGCGGGGATCCCGGAAAGTTTGAGCCGCGCGAATTCGGCCCCCCGGGACTGCGCGTGCGCGGCTTGATTGGCCAGGCCGTCGATGAGATGATGATTACGGCTCGCGTGGCCGCGACTACGCGTGTTCGCGCTAATTGATTCGCTAATGGAAGAAACTTGTAAGACGAGCGAAAACAGCCGGCCGCGGGGATGCGACGCGAGAGCTATATCGATTCGATGTCTCTGGTTCGTTTGCGGAGGAGGTGTTTGATTATGCTCGATGCGCAGCTTGTTTGGTGAGATGCGAGTAGGTACGTATTTAATGAGCTCCGCGAACGGTGTTTGCTCATAACACAGGATCATTGATAACGATCAAGTGTAAACTGTAATTTGAATTGCATTGAATTTATTTTTGTGACCTATATTACCGTAGAACAGTAGTGGTATTAATAGTAGTATAAAAACATTCCAAAACAAAGAATAGATCTTGTATTTATAAATGGAGTGAGAAATTCTGCAAAGTGTACGATGGTTTTGTTTGAACAAGAAATTTATTTGAAAAGAATGTAACCTCGTTAAAAACGAAATTTTTAAAAAATAAGTGAGTTGACATTATTCCGTCGCTGTTTATAGTGGTAAGTAGAAACAGACGAATACAGCAAGACACTGGCATTCCTAGCAATATAAAAAATTAAAGAGTGGCTCTAGGAGAACTTCTTTATGTGTAAAATTTTTGTATTACTTTAGGTAATTCCTTATTTTAAGATTTTTAATTTTGCCTTAGTATTTCGCTTTTTAGAGTTTTGAGTAGAAACAGCCGAATACAGCAAGACACTGGTATTGCAAAGCTATACAAAGAATTGTGGAGCTAATGAACTTCCCTATCTGTGTGTGAATCTAAGAGAACTTCCCTATGTATACAAGTTTTGTATTATAATAGATAATTCCTTATTTTAAGACTTTTAACTTTCCTAACTCTGTCACTATTTAGATTTGTAAGTAGAAACAGACGAGTACAACAAGACACTGTCTTTCCATTCCTATCAATGCAAAGAATTAAGGAGTGCCACTAAGAAAACTAGGTAAGTCTTTATTTTATGATTATTAAGTTTACCTTATTATATCGCTATTTAGAGATGTAAGTAGAAGCATACGAATACGGTAAGACACTGACTTTCCATTCCAAGCTATACAAAGAATTAAGGAGTGTCCCTAGGAGAACATCGCTATTGTGAAGTTCATGTGTACTATTTTAAGATTTTTTGTAACGCAAAAAAGCAAATTATTTTTGTAAATTAAAATTTTTATTTTTCAATATTGAGTTTACCTCAGCTAATAATCAGTAAATATTTAACCCAGCTAAGGACTTGTGTATCAGTTTATCTAAATAATACTGTTCTTCAAATGCTTAGATACATCTTTTCACATTTCTACTGCATAAACGCCCGAGGTTTGGTGCTTTTTTTAGAGATGGTGCTGCATCTACTTTCTTTAAGTGGACACTCATACTTACAATTAGTAACTGATGTAGCAGCTTTGTTGAAAACATGATCGCACATCCCGTTACTTGCTAGTGCTAATCTACGAGATAGAGCAATTGCGACTCAATATATATCCCGAGTTCGAACCGGCATAAACTTGAATTAGCCTCGGAATGAACTGACCTGAGCACAACTCCAGATTGTGAAATCAAAATCCAAGCTTGACTCCAAATCTCTCTACATAGCCCACGAGTTTTAATTCAAAAGTATACATTTAAATTAAAAAATAAATGAAAATTAAACTTATGTTCATTAAATTGATGTGCTTGATGATGTTCATTAATCAATAATTCATGACTGTTGATTAAACAATTAAAAGTTGCTATTAGCGTTGAAACTTTAATGTAAACATATCTTTTCATAGGAAAAGTATACGTCACCTGGAATTCCTTAAAAATATTTTTATCAAAGGATGCACTCCCCCAGTTAGTTAACTTTACGCATACTTATTTGGATACTTTTATCAAGTTCTCAAAGCGAAAAAGTCTTTCAAATGATAGAAAGTTTAAATTCTAAGGAAACTAGATCCCTCTTTAAAGTTAAAATTGCACCGAAGAAGCCGGAATCAATACACCTGCTCCACTTTTCTTTCCCAAATAATTAGTTGTATCTTATACATCGATCCCCGAATACATTATTTTATCAATTAAATCGGTCCGCAGAGCAACTGCGCGCAAACGTAACGAAATAAACTACAACGCAATCAGGCCGCGACTGATTGTTTGAATATTAATAAAAGGAGTACCCGCGTCGCCCTGGGGCTTTATTAAAACGGCGCGTCCGCATACCTCGGACGCGGTCTCAGCTGCGCGCGAAACTCGAAGATCCCCGGCGTAATTCGCGGGGCGAAACCGCGACGTGTACCGAATTGCTCGCGCCGGAAATTAGCAAAGTCCCGCGCTAAGAGACCGTGTGCGGCGCAAGCGTCGGCGCCGCGATATCGAGGGGATGGAGGGGGGAGCTTCCCGGGATGTTTGGCGAGTTTAGCGGCAGGTATAATTTCGCAGGCGATCGGCGCGCGGCCTCATAATCCCGCATATGATTAGCTTAACTAATGTAAGCGGTCGCTCGAGCGACGCCCGCACAAACGCGGATGAACATCCGCTCGCGCGGGCGCGCCGAACTTATACCCCCGGCTTGGTTAGCCCGTTTCACGAGGCTTTGATCGCCACCGCCGCGCCGGCAGCCTTGGAGTGAATCATACATCGATCAGTGCGTGCCAGGTCAAAGGCGCCCAACTGCGTTCGATTTGATAAAGGAGCTCCCGGTCCGCTTCGGCATTTCACCAGCTCACCCATGCTATGGCCGGTATACATCGCTTTGCGGATTATCTGTCTTAGGGGGTATAATTTACTGAATTTGTTAATACCGGGTTAGAACAGGACGATGTTGTAACAAATAATATTTCCAAATAATATATTGTTATTTATTAAAACGAAATTTGCAACTTTATGTGCGACATGCTTAAATGTCGCACTTAAAGATAGTCAAATTATCAGAAAGTTACAAGATTTTATAATAGTAGGATATGGCGCACACTAGAAGTTGTAGTCAACATTTCCGTTAAAATTTTAGTTATTTTTTACCATTACTACAGCAAATTTTACTTTGGATTTATTATTCTTTTCAAAATAACTGTAGTAAATATTTTTATTTGAACACAGAGCATCATAACATTTCTGTACGGCTATAAGGAAACAGTAAAATATACTACATCCTTTATTACTTAGTACAAACTGTTACTAAAAGAATAACAAGAGATATTAGCTTTCTGGCAACGACTACTACATTCTGGTTTTTTGGGGTAAATAGTAAAATTAACATTTAATTTTTTTTTGCTCAGAGTAGTATAAAAATATTCTGCATCTGGTAGTAATTAATTTTAATTATATTCGTATTACAAGAAAACAATTACAATTGTCATAGAATATTCCTTTAAAAATTTAAACGAATAATATGACTTGTACAATCATTCACCAGAAATTATTCGATGATTGCTAATTAATATCTTGCTAATTTGCTAATTCAGTATCATTAAACTAGGCCATTAAAATATTAATATGAATAATTTAATGATAAATGTTTACATAAATGTAAACGTTTCAATTAATTTATGATAACATTAACTGATGCATTAACATCGTGTAGGATTATCTTTTGCGTAAATGACCCCGACCTCCGCAATCCTGGTAATAGTCCGAGCAAAGCATTCGAGAAAGAGGAAATATAATTGCTTGAAATATTTAAGTGTCGGTGTACAGGTCATTTCCGGGAAAGATTTTCATTTGCGAGCAAAGTATTCAATAAACGAGTCAACGAGCTAATGATTGAATAAAGCGCAAGAGATATTCGTAAATTAATAAGTTAACGAGCTGCAGTGAAATATTATTTTAGTAATGCTGATGACGATATTAACATTGGCAAATTTAATTTTTTTATTTAATTCGCGAACTTTCATTACTGACATTCAATCACATTTAATACTTTGTTACTATGTAATTGTATTACATTATTCATAAAAATAGTAATTTATCTTGTACACTTAAACTGATGTTTATAAGTAGTATAGTCGCTAGTATTTCATTTAACTCAGTAGTGTATTTTTAATTCACAAAAATACGATATTTTTGACACATTTTCTGATGAGATCGTAAAACAAGTAATTGCATTTAAATCCAGCTTGAAAACTCAGGAAAAAAAAGATACGAACGTCCAATATTTAATAGTTGGCAAGATTTTAAAAAACAATTTTATTGTTCATCAACTGCTGCAGAACTTTTCGCAGATTGCTACTTCTTATCTGGTCGATTTGACGCGAAACCCTCTCCGTATATATCGAAAGCCGGGGAATAGCCGTGGGAGAGCTCCGGTGACAGATGCGCTTCATTAATCTCGTTGACGATCCTATATATAGGAACGGGAAGCGAGAATAAGAGGAGCGCCGAGTCGTTCTTTATTGGCCTGCTACGGACGATGACGTACCTTATTGAATTCACTTATTAATTTCGCATTTTTGCCCGAGGACAAGAAGAATCTGTTCCCATTCACGGCGACTCCGATCGGCAAACGAGGGCGGAATAAATTTGAGGCATAGTTAATTTCTTATATCAATTCTGAAAGAGGCTGTATTATTTCCGGCGCAGTTCGAGAATATTGACAGTGGAAATATTCATCGTAGGAAAAGAGGACGCCAATGAAACAGGACGAATGACCGTGTGTTGTCAATGTGTTTATAATGTAGCTTCTGCAATTACAGGAGTGTGAGGTCATCAACGAAGAGACGAGGTAGAATTTTAATTGTAAATTTGTATAACAAATGCGATAATAGCTGGGATTTTAATGAAAATGAAGTACCTTCCCGCACGTATTACATGCATATTTTTTAACTAAATTTTCCATATTATTGCTGATATGGTAATTTTTTATGTGTGCGAATGATGATTCTAGTGTGGTCTCTCTTCGATCGACTGACAATTACACGAGTTGAAATCCATCTCTTGCACATGCCCTGAATGCTACTTTTTCCATTGTAACAAATATAATGTTTGATTCAGCGCACGTTTGCATAAACAAAATTGTTACTTTCCGCACGGAGATTTAAAAAAGATAGGTTTCCGCGTTAATGAACGAAGACAGGTTCACAAAAAAGATTTTGAGAAACAATATACAAAATCATGAATTGATTAACCAAATGCATTGAATTTGTTTTTCTGTCTGTTTAGAATATACTAACTATGAAATTGCCTCGTCTTTGGTATATAAAAAAATCCAAATTTTTGCAATGTCTGATGCTTAAAATTTTCAAAACCACAGCATTTTTTAATGACAGCTGCTAAAATTTAGAATTTTGCTTTATGTCGTTCTGCTCACCTCCTTTCTTTGCATTTCAAAAAGAGTAAGCCGTTATCTTTTTCATAATATGTCTAACCAGCTTCGTTTATTCCATAAAAAAAGATATGTCAACATTTCTTTTAAAAGAATATGTTGGTCTCTAACAAGCATTTTCTCGTCGTTAAAGTGTAAATGTAGTTTAGTTCTTGTATCAAGGTGCACCGCTGAGCAACAAGATAAGTAGCGCAATTAGTGTAAGATCCCGGTAATACGGTCTTAAGAGTAATTTAAAAAGTGTTGCACTTTACCAGTTCTTTTTATTAGAAATAATTGTGAGTCTTCAAGAGGAACGTATAATGCAATGTAAACAACTACTTGAAAATTGTTTACATAAACAAGTACTTTTTTCAGATAATAAGCACTAATTTTCATACATGAAGGTAATAAGTGGCACTTTGTACACATAGTCGTCTAAATTAATATTAATTCATAGTAATTAAAATTGTAAGTTTGCAATAAAAAATATTATAGAAATTTATTTTGTAATTCAATAAATGCAACCACTAGTCTAAGTAAAAGTAACTAAGAACTGATTAGTCTCGTCAATTCGTATTCCCCGTAGATTTTATCATACACGTATACAACTGAGTCACTGAAACGTATATTGAAAAAGATATTTTAAAAAAAATATAACATCCACTAAAAAAGATTTCTATTAAAGTTAAGGATGTCATTAAAAAGCAGCTGGTCCCGCAACTCTTTATCGAAAATTTAATAAAGCGGACAAAAGCCACAGAATCTCAGACACCAGCTGCAGTCTGCAAAAACAGAATGTATCCGTGTTTAACTTGTAGGACGGAAAAGTCGTTTTCTCACAAAAGAGTCTGCTTATCGCCTTGGAAAATAATCACAGTCGTTAGGCCCCTCTCTCTCTCTCTCTCTCTCTCTCTCGCTCTCTCTCTCTCTCTCTCTCTCTCTCTCTCTCTCTGCATTTTGACTATAAGGAAAATCGAAGTCGAAAAAGCTGATTCTGAGAATTGCAACGTCCTAAGTGCAGGGGTTCTATGCAAAAAAGACGTATTAAAGTTTTTTTTGCTTATACCTTGAAAACGGCTAAGGAGAGGCCGGAGGGTAAGGGTAGATTCCTGCATTATCATTTTGTTTATCCGTTTCCCACTTTAACAATAATAGCTGTATCTTTAAAATAGAAGTTGAGCCCAATTCTGTAAGTACAAAGTAGTATCTATGTAAAATATTTTATGGATTGGATGTATAG
>JAXIUT010050555.1:0-10986 GCA_035586675.1 Eurytoma californica | reverse complement strand
GAGAGAGAGAGATAGAGAGAGAGAGAGAGAGAGAGAGAGAGAGAGAGAGAGAGAGAGAGAGAGAGAGAGAGAATGACCGAGGAAACTGGAAGCGCTAAAAAAGTGTAGGGACTCTCATTGTGCCTCGGAATCAGGAGGGTCGATGACATGCTGGATGAAGTGCACCGCGCTCTATGCGCATTGTGAGCCTCCTATATACGCGGCCGCCCATCTGTCGCTCTCTCGCAGCTCGCACTCGATCGCCGAAGCGGACGCATATATATCTATATATACGCGCGCACGAGCGTGCAATTCAATAAGGATTATTGTGCCGGCGGCGGCAGCGGCCTGGGGGAGTTGAGAATCAAGTGCGCGCCGAGGAGACGGCCTCCTTTTATTCCGCGCGAGATTGGTCCACTTCAAAGGCTGCGGGACGTTTTGTGCATTCCAGCCCTATTGCGCCAAGTGCGCGCGCGCCTCCCTCCTGTCGCTCCTGCGCGCGCCATACTTAACATACTCACCAGTGCGAGTTCAACTGAGGGAGTGTTGGTGGATATTCATCTTTCTATGTCACGGCGAGAGATGCTGCGAAGGGTGTACAGCTTTTATCAGTCGCTATTTGATTAAAGAACTGTTTGATGAATACACTTTAGACCATTTGTTTTTCAGTATTACATTTGAAATGGATCGTTTTTATCTTCAATACTGCAGTTATCGTTGGGTTTGTTTATTTCTTTAGTTAGGCAAATTGCACAGAAAAAAATAAACTTTGGATAAAATAAGTTATGGTAAATTTAATTGCGAAATGTCAAGATTATTTTGCTTTCACAAGTATCTGCAGGAATTGATTTAAAGACATGTAGGTTTTACTTTTTAGAAATGTAGTTATTAATATTATGGTTGGAATACACTGTTTCTTTATGTTATTTTTACTGTGAGGAATATATTAATTTTACTGATTTTACAAAATTATTTTTACTTTTTCCAATCCATTTTTTTCCGTGCAACAATTTATTATAAGAAAAACTTATATATGCGAATCCACGAGCTTCAGAAAACAACTGAGGTACAGAAACTGGAAAAAATTTCTTGGTGTTCTCCAACGTGAACAAAATCTCGTGAACAGTTTATTGGTTGTTAAAGTTTTTTGTACATAGAAATCCATTTTCGATTATCAAGATGAAAAGAGGTTTCAGTTTCGTGATTAAAATAAGCTACTTTTCTGTTTAAAATTCATTATTTTTTGTAAATCTGCTCTTTTTTAGTAACAATTTGTTTACTCTGTCTTAAGAACACGATGTATTCTTTAATAAATCGAAAAATCGTACCAAACTTTGATATAGATAAACCGTCTTCACAGATTTTGTCATGTTATACTATCGTAATAATACTATACCTAAGGAAGACCCAAAAAATTTCTTTTCAGTTTCTGTATTCCAATAGATTTTTAAATTTTCTAGTAACTTATAAAAGCTTGCGCAGCAAACTTTCGTAATTTTTTAAGTTTCCACGTATCCAAGTATCGAATCGATCTATCGTTTCTCTTGACATCTCGGTTTTCCACTGATCAGCTTTTCCTTTCCTCATGAACTTTCCTTCGGCTTTGTTGTTAATACAATCCGTTTCGCCTTCGTGACTCACCGCTGGATTCGCGCTCATGCTTGAAGATCTGATCTTCGTTCAAACTTTTACCGAGGAAATTTGCAGTTTTTCTTATTTCGAAACGAAGATCCTGAAAGCGACAAAAATAGATGAAAATCTCGCGAATTGTATTTGCTTTCAGAAAAAAAATAATAAAAAATATCAGTACAGCTTGCATGTCTTCGTATTTTAAAAACAAAATATTCTCGTCGTGTCGCCGTTTCCAGAATTCGATTACGTGATTCCAGTAAGGCGTGCAGATCACTGCAATAAAAATAAATCTGCAATAAACAAATACGTTCTGTAAAAAATCATAGTTAGCCGAGAATTAAGTTTACCTGCATCATTTAAAAATAATTTGCAGAAGTCCGTGAAGTCACCAGTATACCTGTTTCTCCATTTTAGGAAATTATAGAAGGAAATACAGACGTCTTTTGGGTTTCTCCACATATAGACTACTTTAACTTTCTTTTCATTCGTTCTGACGAGGTAAAAGATGAAATGGGAGGTGGATTTTAATATGTCTGAGATTAGGTAACTTTCTTACGTATTCTAGACTGTTTTCGATATATTTAGGTTTAGTTGATTCACTTGAACATTCTTCTTTTGAAGACGACCCTTGTAATCTTATCATTGTGGAATATCTGTACCAAACAAATACAATAAATTGATAAGCATATAGTAACCGATTGTGAACGCATAACTAACGTGTGGAACATCGTCAGGAGAAGATAATTCTGTTAGAATAATTTTAAATAATTTTCAAGCGGTTTTTTTTTTACACTTCGTAAATTCTTATTTGCAATAAAAAAAAATTCTATTCTATTTTATCCTCTAAAGTTGAATTTATTAGTGAAAAACCTGTACTACAATAAATTAGTGGAACTTGCTCCGCTAATTACTGAATAGTAGAGCTTCTTTCACTTATTTTTAGTGAAATTCCACTAATTTGAACTCATTACGAGTGATGGACTTAATGCATACTCTAATAACAAGTGTATTGAAAAATGAAATAAGATCACCTGTCCTCGTATAATTTTTCATGTAAAAACTAAATTTGATATTTTCATATTAATTAAAAGAACGTATTACTTACTCGAAGAACGGAAATCTTTCATTTATGCTTACTTTGGAAGTTTCAAAGTTCAATTCATTTGTAATACTCCAAATCATTTTCTGACTCTAAGTTGTGCCTTCAAACCGTGACAATAGATTATAAAAATGTAATAATGGTTTATTAATAAACATTTGTTATTAATATGAAATAATTATTGTAATTACCAGCTTTAGGAAATGAGCACATCCAAATATCACTTTCTGAATTAGGCACATAAAACTTTGATACGACTGTATTTTTATAAGTAACGTATGTTCTGCCTACTGGAAAATGTTTTGCCCATATCTCTTGAATTTCAGAATCCATTGTATACTATAAAAAATAAAAAGCACACTGCTAAAGGGAATAATCTCAATAACACTGTAACAATCGACGTTCCACGACTTGATGTAATTCAGAAGTGTACGTGGTGCACCTGCTGAAGGTTCCTTTTATGTCCCCATCGCTTGATTGAGAAACAAATAAAACGATAAGAGTGTTAACACAATTTGCGCAGTTGGAATTTTGACACGTCGGAAGTTTTGTCAGTCGTTACAAAAATTATTGTTAAAATAAAGAGTCGGAGTTTTGAAAAATCGTTATTTAGAACCGCACTCGAAAAAACATAATCGTGGGCCGGTTTGTTACCTTGGAAATTGTTACGGAAAATCATTGTAAATTTTATCCGAAGCTTGCATGATACGAAAAGCTCTGCAAAAATTACGGTTAAGTTCCCCGTAAAAATTACACGAAGCTTTTCTTGTAAAAATTTCGGAGCTTTGCCTGTAAAAATTAAGGAATTTTTCCCGTAAAATTTTTGAAGCTTTTCGAATCGCGCAAGCTCCGCGTAAAATTTACAATGATTTTCCCGTAAAAATTTCCAAGCTTGCAAACCGTCTCACGATTACGTTTTTTCCCGTAATTTTTATGGCGAGCTTCACCGTAGTTTTTAATTTTTGCGGGAAAATTCTTTCAGCGCACGATTACGTTTTTTCTCGTAATTTTTACGGTGCTCATTCTCTTAGCCCGAGCGGGGGAGCTGGGCTAGTTCTTTTTTTGAGTGTCGTATTTCAGGTCAACATAAAATTTGAATGACAAAGTCATTAATATTTAAGAATTGTTACTAACAAATGTTTAAGAAACATATTTACATTGAAAAATTAATAAAATAAAAATTTGAATGGTAAAATTCGGCCGATTATATATGCATTTATACAATTATAGTATTACATACGTAAGGCTTGCATTTATTAAGTCGAGTTATTACTTCTGTCGGGGGTCCCGAGACCCACACTGTTTTTTTTCTCCTTAATTTTTACGGTGAGCTTTACTGTAATTTTTAACCATCTATGCTATATATATTTGACGCCAACGAAAATGTAGAATCAACTACTCGTTTTGAAAGCACTAGATCCTCGATATATTAGAGCCCAGTCGAAAAAAGGTCCACGAAGAAAAAAAAGAAAAAAAAGTGTCGCGCAGACCGCTTGTCGAGGCGCGTTAAATTAAGTGAAATAAAACACCGGGCGCAGCGGCCGAATTAAGGGTGGCGGGCGGTCACGCAGGCCCACTCGAGAGGAGAAAGGTGTCATTAAGTACGAAGGCGCTGCACACACCCGCGGCCTGCATCTGTCGCCTCCAGAAGGCATTAAACGCACGGGGTTAGTCACGCGCCGGCGCACCCGTGGGCACAGGTGAAAGCGGCCTTTCGCGGGGTTTCTCGATTCGCCGCTAATCCCGCGCTAATCGCCTCGGGGGCCCTGCCCCGCGAGACGAGAAGCCCCGACGCCGCGGGAGAATCTCGAGCGCTGCTTGCATTTTTCATGCGGCGCAACCACCGACGCGCCCGAATTATGCACGAGCCGGCCTCACGGAGGGTGACAGTTCCGGGAAAGGCTAAACGCCGAGTTTAAGGCTACCGCAGCCGGTGCGGTGGTCTCGGCGTGTATATAGGACTGCGCGTATACGCTTTCTTTTTTTCTTGTCCCTTTGGGGGTTGATATACAGCGAATTTATAATATTCATAGGCTGCGACGATCAATTCGGGTTTTCGCGGTTTTCTGCGAGCTTGCGCGCCGCCAATTTTCGGTAGTACTCGGCCGATCGTTATTCCGCTTCTTGGGTGGACGTACGGCGAGTCGTTTTAATAATGTAGCAGTTTTTTAGATATCGCTACATTGCAGGCGAGTATATATCCGTAATATTTCATTTATATCGTTCGATCGAGATATAATCGGTGTTGTTCTCACGTAGACGCGTTGAGAAAGAATTTAAAAGAATGCGTAGACTATTAATTTTTTTTCTGATTTCTTTAATTGAGTACACGCATGGATTAATTATCTTTTTTTGAATAACTGGATAGGTAGTAATGTTGGTCAATTAGGGACGTCAGAAAAAGTTGCGCGCATGTTAACAATTATGAGTTTTTTTATAAATATTTATTAGAATGTTGGTCATTTTTACCACGTGATCCCATCAAAATGCATATTTTTACTGAACAATTCCGCTGCGTGTATAGCAAAATTCAAACAAAATGTTCGTTTAGATGTACGTAAATAAAAAAGACGCGCATTTGAGCACATATTAAAATAAGTGTTTTATATAATTATGAAAGTGTTGATAAAATACAGACTTTATTATTGATTCAATATTATGATTTAAATATATAATTGGAATATCTCTGAATGCATCATGTTTTTTTTCATTAAATTTTATTTAGAATCCAAGCAACTATAATTGACAGTTTAGTCACCCATAGGTGATAAGTTACATCCACTTCAGCGTGATCTACAGACCGAAAGTAACCTGGAGAACAGGTGGTTGGCTGTTGGTCAAAAATAAATTTCCAAAAACTCGTATAGATTTAACAATAGTGTACTGAGAAAAGGGGTTAGTAAAATTTGCTATATTAAATAGTAATCAGGGGACATACTCGATCTCGACAGAAAATTACTATAAAACATAGCAATTTTTGGTTAAAAGTAAGTATATTCCACCGTTAATACAAGCAATTTTTACTACAATTGTATAGGAAATTATTCTAAAACATTTTTCTCAGTGTGTTCAAAACAAAGCGCAAAAGAACAACTACAGTGCAAATATTTAATTTAAAGTCAATAAAATTTATTTTTACAATTAATTACTGTTACGCCAGACAATAAGTGTAATAAACATATATATACTGAGAGAATTTTCCCGTAAAAATTACGGGAAAAAACGTAATTGTGGGACAGTTTGTCATCTTGGAAATTTTCACGGGAAAATCATTGTAAATTTTTCAAGCAAAGAGTTAAAAGAGGAGAAAAGCACGTTCACAAATAAAAGTCGTCTTAATATGAGATATAGATGTAAGAGGTTAAAAGAGGTTAAAAGAGGATAATGTTTTAAAAATTCTTAATTATCATACATACTGAAACAAAAAATTTAATTGAAATCTTCTTTTGAATTCTTAACATTCAAAATTCTATTGCAAAAAAAATTCTACATGACAATGATTAAAATTTTGAACTTGACACTATCACGCGAAAAAAAATAAAGCTCAATAAATCGGTCAGATATCCCACTAGAAAAGAGAGAAGCGGGGCAAATAGCGCGGGGCTAGACCGGCGGCGCGGAAGTGTTGCCCGAAAGGGATACATAGCCGGGCGGGTGCGGGGGCACGCGTCCGGCGCTCGCGCGCAGGAAGGAAGTGTCGCGGTCGCGCTCTTCCGGCCTCCGGGGCAGCTGCCGCGCGGCGTCCCCCGCCCGCAGCAGCACGTCGCGCGCGTCCGGACTGCGCCCGTAAAGTAATCCACTCTCCGCGCGACGTCCCACAAGTGCCCCGGAGAAGATGGAGAGAGAGAGAGGGGCAGGAGGACAGGGGCTTCGCTTTCTTATAATACGCTGGCTGCTCGCGCGGAGGAACTTTCGGCTAATTAGGAGCGCGGCGCCCGTTTTGCTCGGAGGCGACGGAGAGGGTGCGGTGTAGAGGGGCGGAGAGAGGATTTCAAAGTAGTTGGGCGCGAGGGGTCGAGGGGGTTGCTTGAAAATTGAGCGGAAATAAAAAATATTTGTTACAGTTAATTACTAGCTCGTTAGTATTATAGGGTAGATTTAATAGGCCTTCGCGAGACAAGGAAAGCTTCGAGATTTGTTCGTCTCGTCTAGCCTGAAAAGATCTCGTTTCTAAGCCGAGATTCTCGCCTCGAAAACATTTCTTGATGCTGTTCGAGAATATCGGTTTTTTCCAAAATTTCGATCTTAGCGAGATTTCTGTCTTTACAAAAATAAACTACTGACAACATAACTGACAAAACTATTGGATAAGCAACTGTTGAACTGCTGGTGAACTACTGATAGTGAATCACATAATTCCAATAGTAAATTGGCGACTACTGACTAACTACTGACACGCAACTACAGGTAAACTACTTGTATATTACTTAGGATTTTTTTTAAATGTATGCAGTAGTTGCCAATTAAGTAATTCATCAGAAGTTTGCAGTAGTTCTTACAGTAGTTTTGTCCAGTAGTTTATTTTTGTAAGCGATCGAGAATCTCGGTCTTCATGAGACCCCCGTTTAAAAACAATCTATTAGTTTCTCTCATTTTTTTAATAAGCTCGCGTAGTGTGTAAATCATTTTTATTTAAAAATATTTTATAAAAAAAATTATGTTTTTATAATGCTGGAAAAACAATTTTGATATTCTCGAATGTCTTCCAGTCCCTCGGTTTTTACGAGAGATTCCAGAAATTTCGAGATTCCCGACCGAACCGAGAATCTCGAACACAATCGAGACTTTTGAAGATTTTGAGACTCGTTTTTTTCGAGAAATCCCGATCCTTTTCTTTGCCTCATAAGTTTTCGAGGCGAGGCGAGATCTCGCACCATCTCGCCGAAATTTTTCGAAACAAATCTTGTATCGTATCGGTCAAGCCTCGCATAGGTCTAATGTAGAAGAATGAAAAATCCTAAAAATCGCTATTTCAAAAAAAGCTGAGTAAGTTTAATTTAAGTTCGTTTGTCCATAATGTAATGATTAGGGTTATGGGTCCCGGATTTCGTCAAAACTTTGTAAAATGGTTCTTTGGTTCAAAATAATGGACTCGTGGATCGTTTTAGAAAATTAAAACTATGACTATAGAAGCAAAACAATTATCTTGTGGAAAGTCTGCTACATCGTGAGTTAATTTTGCATATTTTTTTTCAATCACGCAATAATAATTAAACTAAAATGTACCTATACGTTTTCTACACATCTTAGTTTTTAAATCAGATTGGAAAATTATTCATTTATTCGAAACCTCCTCAATGTATGTAGCATAAGATTCATCAGAATTTTTTTTTAAATTTAATTGTCTGTCTAAGAATCTAGGAGCAAAAAGGCAGTAAATTTTACTATGTTATTAATTATTATAACAATCTGCATTCTGTTTTAAATACAATGCCTTGGTAAAAAATTATTTTTTGTAGTATTTTTGAACAAGCGATTTCGCAAAATGTAAAATATTACTCACGAAAAAGAAGAGCACTTATAAATTGTAATCAAGCCCGATTACATCTATGGGCTATCGGGCAAATAAATGGTATCGTATAAACTGCAATTAACATGAATATTTAAATGTTTTCGCAAAAACGAATGGAAACAAAAGTCACCTGCAGAAGGCTAATTGAGGCGCGTTCGTGGAAGTGCGCGAGCGGCGGGCAGCCCGCAAATTGCTAAAAGCCGAGGACGCGTTTATAATTTTAGCGCTCGCGGCATGAAGGATTCATTATCTCGCCCGCGTCGGGAATGTCGAGCGCGGAATCGAAGCCGGGGAGGGCGGAGGGGCATCAGGACGGGGGCAATTAAGGCATTTTCTAATTGTCGGTAAACTTTCTCTTTCTCGCCCCGGCTATACTCTTCGCGATATTGCGCGCGGCTATACGAATAATGAGCCGGTCCGCGGCAATTTCGCCCGGGAGCCCCGGCTGGGCTATACAGACGCGCCGGGGGGGAGAAACTTCGTTTTTAATACTCCACGGGCCCGCATTTTTCGCCGGGGGTATATTGCGCGCGCGAGAACGCGGATTCTCGAAAAATATATAGGTACGAGGAGCGCGAGATGACGTAATTGCTCCTTGACTTTATTGCTATGCTTTTTTCGCCTCGCCGCTTTTTTTCTGCTTTCCATTTTAATTTTCGGCAAATATTGCACCTTTCATCTAGCTTGCCGTATTTGGCTTTCATTCTCGGAATATGACTTTTATTTTCTCATTTGTCTCTGTTATTTATGTACTTGTTAAAATGATTTTTCGAATTTAGGTGCAGAAGAAAGAAAAAGAATAATTGAATGATTCTTGTTTAATAAAAAGAGCCCTTTTGCCGCCAAGGGGTATTTAAGAGGAAGCTTTGTAAGAGTAAACAAAATTGTCTCCAAAAACTTATGAAAAGGGTGATTTTAGATATTTTGGATTATATTCTAATGTTTTATTTTGATTATTTCGGCATTTTCAGGGTTCACTTTTCAATAAAATAAATTTCATTTATACTTTGAAAAAATAGTTTTTATTACATTTATCACTGAAAATGGAATTAACAGCATTCAACTAGTTGTTTCAATTCACTCACTCAATATACTCTTAATGATGAGTATACATTATAAAGTTTTAATTACAATAGTTTTAGTTATATTTAATGTGGTTCGTGTGATACACTTATTGCTCGAACAATTCTTTAATAAAGATTCACATAATTTATTAAAGTAGTTATAAAATTGAAATAAAACTGTGTTAATTAAATCGTCCTATACGTATTGGAATTTTACTTTTTCGGTGACGAAACGTGGGAATACTTTAAGCTTGAATTGCAGTATTATACCTATAGTTTTAGAAAAAATAACGACTTTCTGCTTGCTTTTAGTTTGTTTACATTAATTTTATTGACTTTTAAATGAATACATTGCCATATATAGGCTTGTTTTTAACTTGGAGCGAAAGTAGTGGTGTCCACCGGAGATCCAAAGATGGTGATGCATTCATTACCATCAAAAACCTCATCAGAACGACATCTAGGTCCCGATGATAAAACGACTCTTTTCACTCATGGCAATATCACCGATGACGTTGAAGGAGCTGGTGTAGTTATAACAATGTGTGGTTGTGGATTTAAATAATTATTTAAGTCGAAATAATCGTTGTCTTTTTCATTTCCCTTGATCAAACCACATTCTGTTGTTTGGAAGTATAACAAAACAAAGAAAATTGCGAAAATAATCAATTGAGACTTATCCATCTTGATGAATTCACGACTGTTGCGACTGGCAAACTGCGGAGTTTTCTACGCCAGTATTTATGTAAAAGCACCAACAGGAAGGAATAGCAGGTAAATTTATACAGTTATTGGAAAAAACGTCTTGCGTCACCTTCAATTTAATGTCGTCGTAATTTTTTTTCAAACGATAATTCGAATTAATGTAGTTCCTCTATACTTACTTCCTCCATAAATTAATATTGTTCTTTATTTCGCTGCATACTTTAAATACATTCTCGATAAATGTGAAACATTAAAATTTCGCTGAAAACCAGTGTAAATCGAAACAAGTCCACTAATTCTCGGCATGATTTACATGATTTTAGTGATTTTTAATGAAGTTGAAGTTGAATTGTTTATCAATTTTATCTATTACAGATGAGTACATGTTTACAACAAAATGGGTATGGTTTATTCTTAAAACTGCTTAGGTGAACTTATTTATTTAGTCAGTTTGATTGCAAAAGCTCGTCTCGATAATTTATCGTCATGACGATAAGTCGTCACTTTAATTTCCAGGTGACGCATGACGTTTTCTTGCGAAAATATAAATTAAATAAGTATTGCTTTTTTCGTTTATATAAATTCTACGTTTTATATTATAATGCTACATTTGTTTAATCTGCAGAGGTGACTGTGATATACTCATTTAAAATGAAATTAGTGAAATTTTGCCCATTTTTATGATGCTTTATGATAATCGAATTTTAAAGAGTATATAAGAATAGTAGGTATTGTTCGTATAATACATTGATGACGTGATATTTGTTAATACATTAATTTTTATTTGTAACCTTCAATAAAATGTATTAACTCAATTATAATTGGTGAAATTTATTGTACTTGAATAAAACTTTTTTTCGGCCTAGCGGGCCGGAAGTACCACCTTCCCTCCCGGCGCCCGATCGGGAAGGTCGTAAGTCCGGCCTCGCTAGACCGAAAAATAGTATACACACCTCGGGAAGTAAAAAAGAATGCCTCAGATCGCACGTTTGTCA
>JAXIUT010050544.1:0-10987 GCA_035586675.1 Eurytoma californica | reverse complement strand
AGAAAGGAATATAGTACTTTTTACGAGACAGTTAGTGCTTTTTACAAGCAACGTTGCAAAAATTACTATGTTCCATAGTATAATTTGGTATATATGTAGCAAAAATCCTCATAAAATGAGTCTGTCCCATCTTTCCGATGGAACGTAGTAATTTTCACTACATATTATTTTGAATAGTGCAATATAATTTCTCTCCGTGTAGTTTTATTTTAAATAATGTGCTCTAGCTTTTTAAATTTTTTTAATTGACCTCCAAATTTTTTCCCATATTCAGAATGACACGTATAAAATCAAAAAATAAAAAAAAAAAATATAAAAATCGATTTTTTTGAAAATTTTAGGTGTAAGACCTCTTTAAGGAAAATATGACGATACTTTGCACACGTTTTGCGACGCGAGCAAAAGAGCTTACGTAGAGATGTGAACTGAAGTGTGTTTGTCGCGAATCGTATAAAATGAATTCGAGAGTTGACGGATATAGCGGAGTGGAGACACGTACCTGGGATTCTTAACTCAGCAGATCTGCCATCGAGGGGTTGCTCCATAAAGCAAGCAAGCAATTATTGACCGCGCAATGGTGAAAAGGCTCGGAGTGGTTAAATTAGGCAGCTGAGTAGTGGCCGATGAATGAATGAATGCGCCGTAAACGAAAACGAGGTGGGTGCAGAAATGCAGAAAGAGAAAGAGTCCCAAGCGGAAATAAATTTAGCAAATAATTATTAATAATAGTATATAATTTTTTATAATTTTTAAAAACAGTTTACAACTGTTTACAAACGTAGGATTTGAGACTATAATAATAGTTTATGAAAGTTATCAACAGCTTTTTTGTTATTATCAGTTAAAAAAAGTTTATAACAGTTATTAACTTTTGTTTCCTTTTTTGGGCTGCGGCACGTAACCATAAAAGCAATGTGTTAATTAAAGCTATTATCAGTTATAAACTTTTTTTCTGATATGAACTTTATGTCATAAAATATTTTTAAAATAAGCAAAGAAATGTAAAAATGTATATAACTATTTATAACTATTTATAAATATTTATAATCTGTTCATATCAGTTATAAACTTTTTAAAATTTTTATAATAGAAGGTGATTTCCGCCTGGAGCGCCAAGGTTCAGTTGCCATCATTAATATTATAATTAAATAAGGACAAAGGGAAAAGCGACGGTTTCCTTCCTATTTATTCTAGTTTTTTAAAAATCACGCGGATCATATTATGGATAAAGAGATTTATTTTTAATTGCAAAAATGTTACAAACGGTAGGATAAAAGGAAATTTAGTGGCAAAAGAATTAGAAAACGCAGAGCTATCCATTATTAAAATAAGACAAGGAGAATTTTTTGCGGACGTAGACGACGAGCGTATTCGACATTTTGCTCCATTTAATTTTAAATGCCCCATTATTTTACCAAATGATCACGAATTAGTAAAATTGATTATTTTAAATAAATACGCTGAATTGAATCACGCGGGCGTTACCACGACCTTAACTGTTCGACAGAAAAATTTTGGATTTTCGGGGACCGAAAGGTAATAAGATCGGTTCTCAATAACGGTGGCAATTTTCGCAGTTACGACGCAAAGCACCTAAATGAAACCACTCCACTCTTACCGTTGAATCGTACAAGAGACGCTGCAATTTTTGAAGTGATAGGTATTGATTTTGCGGAACAGATTTATTTAAGAGGATAGAATTCCTAGATTTGCCTCTTTACCTGAGCCGTGTTTCGGGTGGTACACCTCGAATTAGTAAATTCATTAATGTCAAAATATGTATGATGCGCCGTCGTCGTCAGGAGAGACTTTGTGTATGTGTGTATGTGTGGCGTGGTGCGTGAACTTCGCGCGCCATCTCCCCTCGCCGCTGCGCTTTACTTCTTTTCAAGAGCTGGTGTTGGCCGGACATGTTTCGCCCTTTTCTGGTTTTTCTTTTGAGAGTTCTTGTGTTCAAATATTTAGAAGTGTTAGAAGTGCCTTTTGATATACTAAAATATATTTAATCTTCATATAAAAAAGTGTTTAATTAATCATACCGCCCTGAATATTTCTCAAACCTGTTGATTTGTCAATAATTAAGTGTAGCATCATTTTTAATGGTGATTACTCACTTCGCTTGACAAGGTAGACCGAGCATAATATATAGCGATTGCGGCAAAAACTTTGTAGGATTAAAGTTTGTCTCGATTTGATTTGTCTCCTCGCCGACAATGTTGAGCGCCAGGTGCTTGTTCGCACCACCCGAAGTCCGCCTTTCTCGGCCCGGCGTAACTCAGCCGAGAACGAGGCGTGTGTAGTAGCTAGACCGAGTTACAATGGGGATTGTAGCTCCGAGGCTTTCGGCTTCTCTTTCTGGCTATTTTAAAGATCGCGGTCAACACACAGCATGTTCGTTAGCACTAACGCAATAGACACTCTCAAATTAAGGCACTGATTAGATTTATTCGATTACAAACAGATTTACAATTGATTATCACGCAAATTCTCGAAACGGCGCACGCAGTCGCTTCCAACCGCGGATTTCCCGAAGAATCTTCTCCGCGCTCGACGCGCAAACTGACTCCGAACACGGATTCACGAGCACTCTCCGGCGCTTTCCAGGCACTTGCAGCTCGCGGGACTCCGGTGATCTCTCCCTGGAAATTTGGCTACGGTTCTCCGTCCTCTGTTCTCTCACACGCTAGTTAATTCCCGAATACTTCGGACTTCCTAAACTCGATCGTGTACAAAAGAATAAAACGAGGATTTCGTTCGGTGGCTTCAGTTGCGCGTGACTTTCTCCGGG
Organism: Eurytoma californica; assembly: GCA_035586675.1. Classification (NCBI taxonomy): domain Eukaryota; kingdom Metazoa; phylum Arthropoda; class Insecta; order Hymenoptera; family Eurytomidae; genus Eurytoma; species Eurytoma californica. The sequence goes on along the minus strand of JAXIUT010050544.1, from coordinate 8,199 downwards.
AAACGAGTGAGTGAGGGCCAACGACGTTTTTCGAACGAGCCGTCTGCGTCACCTATCTACCTCGCTCACATTGCCTTTCGTATGCTCTCCTTCTCTGGCGATAAGATGAGGGCTAATTGGCTCTTGTTAATAATGGCGCTTGAGTACATGACTTCGCCCGGTGCATAATTGCCTCGTTAATTACAGAGTAGCGCCCTCTTGATTGGCGAATGATTTAAACTAGCGCAGGCGAAAATACGGAGGTACCGTGGCGCATTAATCCCGTGCACGAAATGGTCGCGCTGTGAATTCCCACGCAATGATATTGAAAAAATCTGGCGTGGGCTCGTAGTGCGGCCCTGGCGAGTCTTAGCGCGGCGGGACGTCTATGTGTGTGCGCTTCACTCTTCGCTACGTACGCATTATCGCTCGGCCGGCCCGGCGCGGCTCGGCTCGCGCTCTCTCCGTCTCTCTCGCACTATCGGACGCTCAGCACTCACTGCCAGCGCGTATGTCGTCTCACTCACACCACTGGCGCTCGGGCACTCGCCACGTGCTCGTGGCGCACATTCGGCTCTCGACGTTGCTTCCGTGGCCGTTGTCCGGGTGGCGCTGCCCCTCCTGGGAAGCGCTCCTCATGGGCGAATCGGAGACGCGTCGCAGTGTGGTAGTGCGTGTGTGCGTGTACGTCGGCTGTTCCCGGGCGCCCTTGACTACTATCGTGCTGAACAGGGAAGGTGGCGGCCGCCGTGCTGCCTGGAGTGATTCAGCGCTTCTCCGCGCCCGTTCAGCCGCTTCCTGACACGGTTGCTTCGCCGAGAGCTTCTCCGGGAGCGATAGGCCCCGTTTCCTTCTGGGCTGGGAGCAAGCAGGACGATCCGGCGCTGAAAACACTCGCTCCTTCGTGACAGCCCTGGAGTAGTGGTGTAAGTGCGGGCCATGTGCATGAGCGGTACCTCGGGAAGATTCGCGGCGTTAGTTTTACATTTTTTTTAAGCGGCATTTCGGTGCTATTGCGTGGCAACGATCGGCGTTTCCTCGTTGCTCAGGTAACGCGCGAACTAACTCATTGTACGTTTTTACACGCTACATAATTAAATAAGAGATATTTATACCGACAAAATATTAAAGTAAATTAGAGAAAAAGATTTTGAAATGAATATTTAGGAGCTCTTAATTATCCAAAAAATAAATGTACTATAAAGAATAGCATTAAGGTAGACGACAAAGTTTTAATCGGCAATGACAATTCAAAAAAAATGGATTGGTCATTAGCACCTGTTATAGAATTAATTTATAGTAATTACAAGAAAGTTAGAGTTGTAAAATTAATTACAGTGGCTGGAGAACTGACAAGGTGTATACAAAGATTATAAACATTGGAAATTAATTATAATGCGAGTGATAGTGATTTGTGCTATCCTGTAATAAAGAATGTCGACGAAATACAGAAGAATACTGACGAACGTGTAACTTTTACAAGAAGTGGCAGATTATCTACACAATCCAAACGGTTGACTTATTATTAATTAATTTTTTGCGTATATCTTTGTTTTGATAATTTTTTAATCATTCCTATGTAATTCTTTGAGTAATATTGTTAAGATGCGCGACAATTAGACTATGTCAAGGTGGGGCGGATGTTCGATTCTGTTAAGATTTTTATTATTATTAGAGTACAGAGTGCCAGTATCAGTACATGGACTTATTTATCAATGACGCTGAGGAAACGGCAATAAAAAAGGAGTTTGACGAATCGCAATAGTATCTCAATAGATTTATTGGAGCACAAGTAGATTTTCAGCAAAATTCACAAGCCAGAAATCCAGCTCCGGTTTCGGATCAAACTCCCAATCCAAGCTGACAATTCAGAGATTTGCCGCGAAAGTCGGGCTCTTTTTTAATGCGGCACTGTTTTTCCCGCGGCTCGAATATACCACGACGCGGAATTCTAATGTGCGCACATGATAGAAAAAAAGTAAGTAAAATAATGATTGATTTTCAATGATCTCTGATGATCTCTCTCAGTACTGCGACTTCTGCCACCTTTCGGTGGCACCTTCTTGTCCGCTCTCGCTTGTGCCCATGCCATGTGCTCGCTGATGCCTCTTCGCTATAGCTTCTTCTCACACCCTCTTGTACCAAGCAACGCTAATGTTTCCCCGCCTTATATGCACTGCAGGACCGCTTGCCCTGTAGAGGTTGTTTAAATTGGAATTTGTTGGCGCCGGAGCTGAAGTATACCAGCCCTTGAGGCGAGATTTTGTATTCGAAACGTGCTGCTGTGCGACATGAATTTCTGCTGGCATAGTAGTAGTAGTAGTCTTTGACCTTAGGCGCGTTTCTGCCTTGCTCGCGAGTTCCTGGGAAAAATGCGTGTGGCTGCGGAAGGTTGAATCGAACTCGGTTAGCGCTCTCTCGCTTTTCTTCTCTTCTTTAGGAACACGCATGCTCGTAACATAAAAAAAGTAAAAAAAAACAAGGATTCTAAATAATTCTAAAATGTCGCCGTGCGCTCTGTCTCGATATTTAAGCTCCTCGGATGTAGCTATTTGGCCAGGAGTCTTTCTCTTCTATCCGCATTCTTTTGTACGAAATTTAACTATTGTCAATTAATTTACCGCAGTTTGTAACAGTGCTGGAGACACTTGTTACAAATGGGTAAGGAGTTTGGGGCGCGGATTTGAATAAAACTCTAAGGACGAATTTCCAAAGCCAGAATATCTAGAAATCCACAAAATTAGAGTGTAACTTTCAGAATTATCGATGCATTAGGTTCTTGACCATATTCTTTGCATTTGATTATTTTACGGTAACTTATCTCCTATAAATTCTTTAGAGTGCATAAAAATGCAATAGAAATAAGAGAATAATATCAGCCAATTAAAACTGCTGTAACCAACCACAGTGGACCGAGGGAATCACGGCTATTAATTTCAAGCGGTGGGCATTTGCTACTGCTTGAATAAATAGTTCCGCAAGACCGATAAAGCATTTTTCTTTATCTAATTTTGGGAACGGTAGAGTCAAATTTTAATAAAACTGCTGTAAGTTAAAACATCTCTAATGGCTTATAAGCTTCGACTTTGCCAGAGACTGCAAGCCGTGCATTGCTCAGATAAGTTGATCACGCTTATCTGCACATATTGAACTAAAAAATTATTAATTTGACGATTCTTGATTCTATTTTCTAAATCTATAACAACATGTATCGAGCTTTTCATAAAGAATCGAGAGTCACAGTAATAATCTCAAAACAACAAAAGCCACTGTCGATTATCCTATTGAAAAATTTCAAGTAAGTTTTCAGGTGACTTTAAACACATTTTTATCATTAAATAAGGGCTCTATATACATTTTAAAAATGAAAATTGAATACTTCTTTTCAAAAGCGCGAAGAATAATTATTAAATTTTAGAAAAAAATGTTACCGCAATGACATTCTCGAAAAATAGCAAGTCACGATCGACTCGACTTTCTCTAAATTTCTTCTAAATGCATTTTTCTCATCAATTCAATACTTTGAATTTAAAATACATGAACCAAAATGAACCACTGGTTAAGATTAATTTCTCGAAATTCTAGAAAATGTTAATCAACTTCGAGGTCGACTGTACCATAATTGCGTCAACTTGTACATGATGTCCCTTTGTCTTGAGATGTATGTTTGGAGATCCCCTTGCCTAGATACCTGGACATCATCTACAGGAACACCTTCCGAATTTTTGCAAGTGGACAATGTCCCGGGTAGGTATGCTTACTGTTACAGATCGTAACTAATATCAGGTTGGTCGACGACCTGAACTTCGCATTCCGCGGCTTTAGCAATATGCTGACGTGCAAATATTGAGAAATGCACAAGAGGTTCCTGATCAGCATGCCAAATGCGCGAAATAATCAGGGCACGCTCCCTACTTTATCGTATAATCACGGTTACATAACGAGCCGTCGAACAGACCTCGGGGCTCTGATTCACGAGGGCGACTCCAGGACGACACACTGCCGGCTCTCGCTTCGCGGCACATGAACGATCTCTCTCTAGCGAAGTGATCAATAAACGAGCATTTACGGTATATCCTAGTGTTCTTTGAATAACCTATCCCATCCACAATAATCTCGTAGTACTTCGGTACTACTCGAGCGTAACGCTACAAATTCCCACTGGATTATAAATAACCCGTAACACTTACAAACCACTTCCCATTGTCCTAATCTTATTATTGGACTGGTTGGAAGATCACCTTTCGGAATTTTTGGCAAAGATTGCGTGCTGGATAATTTGGCTTGTAGACGATGCCCCGTCATCCTGAGGGTATCTACAGGTACACCATCATTGACTTTAATGGTAACAAAACTGCATGCGACATCGATTGATATAAACAAACTGTCATATTAATTATATATACAAGTTAAGTTATCTGCAGGACAACGGAACATCGTTTACCCGGTGCACCGTCTATATTTATTTTATTTATTAAATTTAACATACACAAGTCCTTAATGAAGAATTAGATAAATGTAGAATTAATAATAAATTATTTAACAAGATATAATTAAATTATATCAAAATATAAATATATATTAAATGCACTAAATTTTAGCTTAAGGCGGTCCACCACCTTTACATTTTTCTTTACAAAATATCCTAAAAAAAGAAATTTTTAATATATAACAAAATATACTTCTAATACTATAAAAATATATAAATTTTGTAACAAAATGGCCGCAGTTAGAAGTGTCTAGGCCCATTTTATCTTAAGCTATGACAATTTTAAAATTTTGGCTTCGGCGTAATCTACAAGCCATCGGATCAATCAATTGTGACGATCACGGCCTTGCGCCCAATATCTTTAAATTTTTTTAAAAACAAATAATTTAAAATTTATTGAGAATAAACCGGGCGCGGCGCGCTAACGAAAACGACAAGGACAGAAAACTAGTCAAGTAAGGTTAGGTGCGCGAGCAGTAGGCGGCAGACTGCGTAGTGCGTTCGGCGACGCGTATCAATACAGGCGAGTACGCACTACTTCTCGCTTCCGCGCCACCAAGCGCATGGCGGAAGAACTATCGCCGTTTGAATTGCTTTTTCATCCTCTTATTCTAGCGCCCCCTGCAAGGCAGCGTGCCTCCACTGGCTTCGCTGTCGCACAGACCAGGTGGTGAATCATTCTACGCATCCCCTTGTGGGGCAGTTGTCATCATTCCCGCATCCTCCATGACAGTAGGTTTTCGGCTAAGAGGATGTGAAATCCATGGTTAGGAATCTGCCATACCGACTTCGACATTTTGTTCATTCCTTCAAAATCAGAACAACTTTTCGAAAAAATCGCTCTTTGTTGTCCTCCGCATTGGTACAAAGAATGTCTGGTTTCATTTTCAAGTCATTCCGTTCAGAACTCTAACAGAAAAATGGGTTGAAAATTTTTTAAATATTACACATAAACGTAATATTTTTCAACCCATTTTTCTCCTAAAGTTCTAAACGCTATGACTTGAAATTGAAACCAGACATTCTTTGTACCAATGCGGAGGACAACCAAGATCAATTTTTTCGACAAATTGTTTAGATTTTAAAAAAAATGAAGAAAATGCGAACGCCGGTACGGCAGATTCCTAAATCTGGGTTTCTCATCCCGTTAAGTGATAGATAGTAGACAGTAGAGAATAGATAAAGCAAGTGATATGGAGAAGAAAGAGAAAAAATAAGATGTGATTGCGTAGTGTTTCTAGATGAAGGCATCCTAAAATAGTTTGGGCTCATCACATCCTCGCTTGGACCTATCGATCGGCTGTTCGCGGCTGCTTATTCAATTTATTTGCAGCTAACCTCTATCTCAGGGTCCGTTCCCCTATTCTGGGGACGCGCTGTATCGTGGTGATAATGATACACAAATTAGCCGGGAAAGAAAAGAGCCGGAAAGAATAAAGCTGTTCGTCCGCCGAATTAAAAATTGTACACATAATAGATCAATCAAAATCGGTACAAATGTAATTGCAGATCATCAAAAATATATTCTATAAACAAATAAATTAAATAAATGCAATATAATCAATAAATGAGTATAAACAATTTTATTTATTTATTTACTTAATCAGAGTAATTACAATAATCATTACATAATTACATTACTAGAATCCAGCAGAGGGAGTAAACCTCTGTGCGTTGGTATGATATAACAAAAATATTTAAAATTAGAATCATTGTCGTGAACATTTCTGCTTATTTCCTTGTAACAAGTTATAAGGTTAAAGTAGAAGCAGTTCATTTAGATCACTTTACACTACACTTTCTCCAATATGTAATTAGCATTTGTCCCGCTGTTGTGAGTATTAGAGTTTTTGCATTCTTGTTTCTTTCGTAGATAATCCTTTCTATTGAGTTTTCTAAACGAGCCGGACATGTAAGTCTGACTGCACAGATGACTCTATAGTGGGAAAACATTTCTTTGTATTGATTACTAGAATCACATTTTGAGGCTGATGTGAAAACGATGTCATCTATTATTACTATGTCCTTATATTTTGGTTGCCTTTCTAATGGATACATTTAGTTTGTAAAAATTCGTTTTCCTCTGTCAAAATAGAAAATTGCCTTGTTTGCTCCTAGATAGTTGATGTCTCCATATGGCATACAAACATTGTTAGGTATCTCTATGTTTCCTGGGTCTTTGATTGTGTAGGTTTTATAATGTTTTGATGCTATTTTCTTTGACTATACAATCCATTGCGTCATATATTTTTTCTATTAGTTCATATTCTAGTGTATTATGTTTCTTGTCTTTTATTGGAATTTTGCTTTTAATGAAATGCGTGTGTTCAGTTTCTTTTGTATTTGGGTTATGACAATTTTCTACATAAGGTACTGGTTAGGGTAGTGGTGGCCTAATGGTCAACACGCTTGACTGCTAAGCCAGTACCGCCGAAGCGGTCGGGATTCGATTCTCCGCTGAAGCCGGACATTTTTCGGAGGTTTTTTAACCAATGAAAAATTAACGGGGGAAGGTTGAAATGGAATGTCGACTGTGGCTCCTTGGTGCGGGTTTTCCCCTGTATCCATAAAAGGATCCTCAAATTTGCACCCTGTGCATGCAGGTTTTCCCCGCACTACAGGTTGTGACTAGCTCGGCCTGGGCGAATGCGAGGAGTTGGGGAGGGGGGACCATTGGAAAAGTCGGTTAGGAAGGGGCCTAGTTTCTATAAGGGTTGGCCGTCCGCTAAAGAGCCGCGGGTCGGCCTTGTGGGGATTAGGGACACGCTCCCATACAGAGGTGGTGAGTGAGCGTCCTGTTGAAGCCTGAAAGGGCAAACGGGGGAGGCTTTAAAAAAAAAAAAAAAAAAAAAGTGTAAGGTACCGGTTTAGAATCACTATTTATGTTGAAACTAGCTTCCTTTAGTAGAGAGAATTCTGTTTTCGTTAATTTTGTGAAATGTTTTGCTGGATTAGTTAGTATTTGGATTATGTTATTTGCAATTTGATTAAGCGTTAGTATGTATTTGTCGTTGTTTAGTTTTTTTATTAAATTTATATTGTAATTGGCCATACATTGGTGAGAGCGAATTTGGTATAATGTGCATTGATTTTTTGAACAAATAAGGGTTCTTGTATCAAGTAACAATTTGTTAAGTAGTTTCTTATGCACATGAACTTCCAATATTGGATAATCTAACTTGACAGTTGTTTTTCTTTTTCCGTATGTTAGATTCAGGACATATATGCCCTGTTTGCTGCTTCATATTTCGTGATGTATTGTGTGGATCTTCTTACAGTCTATTCTTACTTCAATGTTAGCTATGTGTTTATCAGTAATTGATGTTAATTTTCTTTTATCCATTTTTTTAGCTTCCTTTTCCTGTTATTCCTGTTTTTTCAATATTTTGAGTTTGTTTGGTATTTATTATTTTGAGTATTCTGTTTTGTAGTGTTTGTAGCGTTCTTGTTTTGGTTATGTATGTTCCTTCCCAAGCAATAATGCCATAAGCCATTATGCTGTGGAAAAAGGCGTAATATATCATTCTAAGGTTTTGTAGTGGCATTGTTTGAGAAAATGTATGAACGAGCGGACTTGGATGGGTAATCACAAGGAACGGGGCAAATAAAGAATAATACGTAGATTGCTTAACTGAGCAGTCGCTCTGTATTAAAATATACAGGGTGTTCCAAAAGTATGGATCCACCTAAATAACTTTCCAGGGTCGCATTTTCCGGAAAAATGGTTCAGA
>JAXIUT010050533.1:0-10988 GCA_035586675.1 Eurytoma californica | reverse complement strand
TAAAATCTCACATGATTCTTTGCAGTACTCGGTGAGAAAAATGAAGAACGCCGTTATCGGTAATACAGGGATCTACCATGCTACGACCTCCTCTTAAAAAGCAAAAAGAACGGCACGTCTGATTACCTCACAGAAGCCTAGATCAAACATCTAACAATTAGTCAAAGAACATCCAGGGTCTAAATTGTATCATGAGCGATTTGTGATCTTTAGGTTATGATGATCAAGAATTTCAGATGTAGATTTCCAAGCATAGCTTACAAAATAGCAAAATTTTTCGCCACACTATTGACTATTATTTGTTTGTTAGCTCTAGTTCACGGAATCTGGTAGAGCCTATAGTGAGTTGTTTACAATTCCGACCTTTACAGCATGAATATAAACACCGTACTAATTTGATTATCGAAAATGTACAGAACTCACAAAGATCCCACACTGACGTAATTAAAAAATTGTTCAGTTTTGACAAAAAATGAACGAACTTAATAGTGAACCGCCGGTGCCGGTAAGTGAAAAAGATAGAGAGGAAAACGTCCGCTCAGCCCGAAGTCTGAAATGTGAATCAACATAATGCACTATGCACTTACAATTAGCAACTAACTGAAAGCATTAAAAAAATTAATTTTTCACCACTTTCTGTTCACTTCCGGTTTACTTCCGGTTTACTTCCGGTCCAATTCTGATCAAGTTCCGGTCCACATTCCAGTAAATTAATGAAAAACGGGAATGGTGGAATACTTTAGTAAAGGGGGGGAGGCGAAGAAAATAATTTTTTTCAGCTTTTTTTCAGCTTTCGGTTCACTTCCGGTTTACTTTCGGTTCATTTACGGTTTCTTTGGATTTACTTCGGTCCATAGTCCCATAAATTAACGAAAACCGTGAATGGCAGTAAGAAAACGGGGGGGGGGGAGGAGCAAAAAAGATAAATTTTTGTTCAACTTCTGGTTTGCGTCCAGTTACAACTAATGTGACACTTTCGAAAATTCTTTTTTTTTTCATTTTTTGGTGGTCTGTACCTTCAAGAATAATACAGGGTGTTCAAAAAGTTTGGAACCCCCCATCTATTTTCGAAAATACTGCTCAAACAAAAAAAAGGATCAGACAAAAGATGCAGGGTTTTGAATTAGCAATCCAACGGTGACCCTGAAGGCCATGGTCAAGGTCATGGTCAAGGTCACCGTTGGATTGCTAATTCAAAACCCTGCATCTTTTGTTTGAGCAGTATTTTTGAAAATAGATGGGGGGTTCCAAACTTTTTGAACGCCCTGTATACTAAAGTTTCGAGGGCGCATCTTGAATAGTTTTTTAACTACGCCCCTCTGAAGAGTAGCTGCTCGTTGGTTATAATCGTGCGTAAGACGAGGGGCCGTCCCTGTGTTAGTACGGCGGCTCTCTCGGCATCAGAAATCGTATAATGGTATTAGGGACGCTAAAGATTTCGGACACTGTTGTCGGTTCCAGCCGTTTTCGAACAGCTCGATGCAGGTAAATTTGAACGACTTATTTAGTTCTTTTGTAACCGGTGTACATACAGTACGTCGCATTAAATCTCAGTGAAATATCGAAATATTTAAATCAAAAAGGTAGTCACGATAATTCTGTATGCAGATCAACTTCGAGAAAACAAAAGTTTTCGGGCAATCAATTCACGTTTGAGCAGTCCACCGCAAGTACCAGTGCGTCAACTGAAAAATTCATGGATATTGTATTCTTCAATTTTTTGCGGTTTTGTCATCACGTACTATTTAATGATGGATTTTCATCAATTTTAAAAATGTTGAGCATGAAAGTAGTTATTGAAGGTTAAGGGGGTTCATCCAGTTGGGAAGGTATCAAAAGTACACGGGGCCTCGCGATGGGCGCGTCACGCCCCCTCCACTCCTTCTCTACGGAGCCCCACTCTCTACGATCCTGTACGCGCATACATAAAAAGTACTCGTACACAAGCGCCAGCGTGTATTCACACATAGAATAACCTTCACTGAGCGGCTCGCAAGCACGGCCAATTGAGCGAAATCGAGAGGAATTGCATTCCTAAAACTGGCATATCTTATAAACCGTGAAGCTAGGCTTTCGGAAATTGTAGTATGTTATTCTGATTATTAATGTCAATAACATAGTTTTTTTTAGAAAAACGCCAAATGTATTTGCGAAGTTGAACACTGAAAAGTTCTTTCGCGCTTACCTGTCCCATAAGACGCCATGTTAAAATGTTCAACTTTGACGATTAATATCTTGGTAATGGTGAAGCTAGGTTCTTTATTGCGATAATATGTCATAAATAATAATGTCACTTACATGTAGTAAAAATTTCAAAGACTTCTTAAATAAACATAAAATCAGATGAACTCCCTTAGAACAATGAAATTAGTGTTTTTATCTTTAAACGCGTTTTTCTCAAAATATTTTTCAACTTTGCTGCAGTTCCAACTCGAATAAATTTTGCGTACCATGAACCTGCAGTTTTTCGATTGGATAAAAAATTAATTTTGCCATGCAAAAAACTATCAGACTTTCGAGCGCAATTCTGAAACTTTTTTCAAAACTCCGCCAGTTTTTAAAATTTTCCCTTTTTGTCTATAATAGTGGTTCTTGATATGGGAAATATATTCCAGTTTAACGAGCTTTTTTTTTATTTCAGGCAGGCTAAAGACCGCAATCACTGTAGTAGTGAGACAACTTTTTTGGAGCCTCGGGAAATCGCGCATAAGTCACTGAAAATGTGTTTTACCCAACAAAATTAATTTGTTTACCTAAAAATAGAATATAATTGTCAAAATTGCAGAACTTTCGAAGCAATACTTCGAAGCAATACTTCAATTAATTACCGAAAATTATCTATTTTTTGGGCCGTCACACTAGATGCATTTCTAAAAATGTAGAAGGAAAACTTTTTGATTGGAAAAAAATAATACACTTTAATATAATAGTCATACAAATAATATGTATGTACAAGTATTAAATTATATGAAAAATTATAAGATAAAATATGCATAATTATAAGAAATACATACTCTCTCTCCTATTATACAATGTGTACAAATCAAGCACGTAAAAAATCTAATAAAAAATCTAATGCGAGAATTAACTATAACATTATTGAATCAATCTTCTGATGCAACATATGATTATTTTCAGTAGGTTTGCTTCTGAGTGAGCGCAAGGCATGAGCTTGCATGTTCTTTTAGTGAGCGCAAAGGTAGGCTGAGTGTGAGCAAGCGCGCTGAAGAGTATCCGTTTGAGAGAGCGCAGGGGAGTATGTGTGTGAGTGAGCGCGTAAAAGGGGCCGCATGATTCAAAACATGTCCTTGTTACAGTTGGAATCTTCATAAGAACGGCCGTACCGAATCTAGGAGGCATTACGCCAGTCCACAGAGAAAATAATGACCGATTTTATGATAAAAATACTGAGGGGCATTATCTGATTACATCAATAAACGGTGAGGCTAAAAGGACTTAGATGCACTTCCGGTGGCAGGCGCAAATAACATGGCATGGAAGGCGTTAGTCGGATGGTATGATGAGTCGCGATGCATGAACGTACGTAAGTGCTCACGTTTATTCAACAGTTGAAGGAACAGAGCAGTCTTTAACTCCAAAGTTTTCGCGAACGAACCGTGAGGTCATATGGAACGGTCAGTACCCTCTGAAGAGATTGGAACAAGATTTCCCCTGAAGGAATGGGTTGCAAGCCATTCCAGTTTGACCGAAAATTTTAGAGCTGTGGTAAGCTGAAATCCGAATGGAAGGATTTCGGAATAGACCGGGCGACTGTTGATACGTGATCTGACCGAAGATTCTATAACAATATATGCAAAAACACAAGCTTGGGTGGAATGAGAAACAACCAAACTTCCATTCACCGGTAAACTAAACATTATCAAGGAATTTCGTCTTCCCAGATGGCAGCCAGTCGGCTAAGTAGCCGTGGTATATCTAAAGTGCACTGCTGTGGAGGAAACCAATGGGCCGCAGGTTTTGATTGCGAAGACCAAGATCACACCAGTTTCGAGCTATGTGCGACAGTCTTACTTAAGGCAAGTGACAGTGATGAGTGTGGCAAACGAGTCCAATAGTAAATGCGCGTGGAGCAACTCTCGTGTTATCCTTACTTGGCTAAAGAGTGATTCTTCTAAGTAGCCGATATTTGATGTCAAAGCCAGGTTCATCCTTCGTCCGTATGGAGACGTATACCCTTGAAGGACAACTCTGCAGATCCAGCATCAAAAGGACTACTAACAAATTTTAGGCGAGCGGAGATGGTGGAATGAATATATAGCATTTTAATTTGTGGATATTTGGCTATCGTGTGAACTAGGATGTAAAGAAAATAAAAAAATTTCTGAGCGGTAGAGGCGATCGTTTTCTCGGAGTTGGGCGTAATTATTTTAATGGAATACAATTTTTATTCCGAGCGTTTGCATTGTTTTTAAAACGCCTTTGAATCCATCATCAAAAATAATCGAGGCTAAAAAGGTCGCTATTTCTACCACATTTAACCCAGCAAGAATAATTGGTGTAAATGTCCAAAAAAATAATGTTCCCTACATTAAGAGGATGCCGTACCTACAGCTTTATGAATATGCCGCTACAACAGCAGTGGCGCTAAGGTCAGGTGAGGAAATTTCATTTTTCACTTAAAAAATTTAAAAAACCACATTTACAGAAGATAAATGAGTTAACCGCCTTAGCTATTGATAATGAGAACGTTTTCGGTAAGAATATAGGTGTAATCGTACCGAGAATGGATGTGAAACGTTGTAATTATCGATAGCTAGGGCGGTCATCTCATTTTTTCTTCTAAATGGGAGATTTTTTTAATTTTTTAACTGAAAAATGAAATTTGTCCTGACCCCAGCGCCACTGATGTTGTGGTGGCGCGTTCAAGAAGCGGAAGGTGGGATATCCCCTTAAACACGAATCATAGAATTCACGTTTAAAGTCGATGGACTACTCCTCCCAGTCATCGTCATCCTCTTCGTCTGTAAAAAGAAATTTGATTAAGTGTCTTTGACAAATTTTATTAGTTCTACATGCAGATATTTTTCTAACGCCTTTGTAAATATATCACCTAGTTGTTCTCGCGATTTAACCCATTTTAATTTAAGTCCTTCATTATTAACACATTCTTTCACATAATGTTTTCGTCTTTTAATCTCATTTAATTTTCTCTTTTCATTTTCAGTTATTTTACCCGCTCCTAGTACATTCTCATACGTTCTAATTTTCTCCTCGAATTTATCCCAGAACTTACAAGCTTTTTCTTTCTTGGGATTAAATCTCAAACTGTACAATTCTTTTTTGGACGATACCGTCGTTGTTAACCTTTCATGTCTTTTATACTCTTTCAATTTCTTTAAAACCTCTCAAGGATCTCTCAACTCGACAATTTTAATGTAATATTTCTTATCAATATACTCGTAGTTTGTACTGTTTATTAGTCCCTGATATTTTCTCTGATACTTCAACTTGAATTTTTTCAGACAAATTTACTATCGCGTTACTGCTTTCATTTAATCTCGTCTTTTCATTCAATAAAGTATTTAGTCTCTTATTACACTTTTTCTCAATCAATTCATCAATGTCCATGCTTTCATTGAAATGATTTGTCTCAGTTATTTTATTAATATCAGATCTTAGTTCACTTACCATTTTCTGAATTTTCATCAACTTATACCTCTTTCCTTCTTCTGTATTCCAGTCTTCTTCATCGTCTCTCGTCATCGTCCATTAACGTCTCGGTTATCTTTGGGATACTAGCACCTTGGATCTCTACACATCTCCCATCTTTCTTGCCTTCTGATCGCTTTTCGTTTTCTCCTTTCTTTGAGTGAAAGTCAGAACCTATGGCCAACAGCGAACTGTTTGTGACTATTTGTTCTGACACAATTTTCGGTTTTGGTTTGTTGACTTTTGTGTTCTTTTCTCTAATCCTAGTTAGCAATTGACTTAAGCTCTGCGTCAAATTTTCCACCAGTTTTTCAGTTTTCTGTTCGTTGCTTTCAAGTTTTTCATCCAATCTATTTACCAGCTGTTCGTATTTAATATCTTGTGTCTCAATTAATTCCATCTGCATTGTTCTCATATTTAACAAAGTACTTAAGTATATATCCTTCTTCAATTCAGACATCATGGATTCAATTTCCTTTCTCGTTATTGCGCTAGTGCTTAATTTGCAGGCTGAGATTTCTTCATCAGTAGGTGGTTTTATTGGAATCTTGTGTCTCTGGTCACCATTGCCCAGCTGACCTCACAGTATTCTCTTCCACTTCTGTCATAGTATCATCCAAGCGCATCAAGTTGTCAGATGACAAAGCCAGATCGATAGTCTTCCTTTCTCTTAATTAATATAATTACTCCTCCTTGGTAATGTTCTCCCAAACTCAATTTTTTCACTTCGCAATGACATCTCTGATGTTCTTTTCCAGAGCTGAAAACCACAAATTATTTCAGTGTCTTTTCTTATTTTTAAATATATAATTAATTTTGCATTTATTGTTTGCCTGCTTCATCTGTTTATTTTCTCACGTATACATAATTCGTGTCAACTCGTCTCAAAGCGGTTCGAACCCTGACACCATACATGCATTTTCTCTCGTCATGCTACTCGTCATAGTAACACAGCCAATTGCGCGTCTTATTCAAACTCATCGTTTTGTGTGGCCACACTCTCGTCATCTCGCCTTTTTCCGCCTGAACCATCGTGTTACTCCCACCTCCTTTTGCGCTAGCTTGGTTCAGCTAGCATGCACCAGCCGCACACAGAGAAGTGGCCGCGTATTACGTGCTTTGCCCTGTACTCGGGCGCTCACGTCAAACTCGAGCCGCTATATGGTGCAGCTCGTTGTCTGCCGATTTGTTCTCTCTCTCGCACTTTCGGTCACATCGACTGCCCGCGCGCTGCCGCTCTCTCTCTCTCTCTGTCTTTCTCTCTAATCTCCGCGCTAGGCGTAGCGACAATGTCCGGTCTAGTAGCGTCACCTCCCCACGAGCGAGATAGACACACGCAGTAGCTTCTTTCTCTTTCTAACGCGTCGAGTCTTTCTCTCTGAGTTAGCGCGCCCCCTAATGACCAACGTTCGAGAAGCGTTCCTCTCCTCTATAGCTATGTTGCCCGGCGGCCAAGTTTTGACGCGCGGGCAGGCAATTCTTGGAACCACGTTGCCTCGTGTTTTGATTTTGACGCTTTCTAGGAATTTCACCTCTACGGCAACTTATTTTGTGGTTTTGTTTTTACAACGAATTTTGTCGCGCTTTTACTATTCACTTCTTTTGCTTCAATTTTATATTTTTGCTTACACAAAATTTAACTTTTTAAGCTTTTCTAATTTTTTATTTCACTTCGTATTTTTGCTATTTGATGTTTCGCGTCGTTTTCTTTTCGATTTTACTTTCTAAATCACCGTACTGATTTTTCACTTTAGAAATAATTTTTTTCTTACCGTTTTTCTGTACTTTTTTTTATCCCCACATCTCGTCTCCTTCTCATTTCTCTTTTCAAAACTTTCACTTTTACCTCGCAGCTTTGCGCGGTGGAAGCGTTGTACGGGTCCTTAACCTGTAGGGTTTAAGTTAAGAAAAGTGCGGGTTTGCAATAATAAAGAAAAGCCTTTTTCTGGTGTCGTCTTAATCCTTTATTAGTCCTCGTCAATACAATACGTCCTTCTCGTAGCTGAGTCGGTCGAAGAGTGCTTGCACTCGTCGCCTACTCTCTACTCTCCGCGCCAGCTAGCGACGCCCGTTCTCTCTCTCTCTCTCTCTCTCTCTCTCTCTCTCTCACTCTTTCTTACTTCTGAGCGCGCCAGCGATTGCTCAAACTCCAACAAATAGAAAAAAAACAATATTTGTTGAAAGCATCTTTAAATAATGTATCTCTGCATAAAGTTCAAGATCTGTTTATACTGGCACTTAAGAAAGTTATATTAACTTGACATTTTATAGCTAAATTTACTGTATAAATAGTAGAATCTATTTTTTTTTTCTTTCCTTGCGATTATGACATATAATGCAGCTTGAGAAAAGAGAAATTAGTTGTCTTTATAATAACTTTGTTTAAAAGACAACTTCATGTTTTCTCTTTATGTTTATGTGGTTCCTATCTAGGAATATAGAACCCTTGGTAGAAAAATGAATCCATTTAATAACTAATTAATAGCAAATGGACGAAAATTAGAGATAACTTATTAAAAAAAAAATAACTTGCCCGAATTACTTGTTTTCCTCTCTAGGTGAAATACCTTTTTTCACATTTATCTCACATTTAATTTGCGAAAAATATGCATGAAAGTCATTTAACTACACAGAGCACATATTTCAGTTAGGGTTACCGAAATTTCTAGTAACCATTACTAGCGCCGCGCAGTAAAATGTTGAGTAACTTGATATCGCCGGTACAATCAATTAATTGCTGTGCAGCTTCTAAAAAATAAAAAAGATAAACAAAACGTATAAATTAAAACTTTCCAAAAATAATCAGAGGATCATATTCAAATTTTGCACAAATGTTGTCTATGTCATGAGCTTAATGTCCTATAAATTTCAAGTCGATACACTAAGTCATTCTCAAAAAAAAAAATTAAAAAAAATATTAAAAAAATATGGCCTTAAATTTCTTTAAAATTTATGCATAGATATACTCCAAAAAATATACAGCTGCTCAGGTACATAAACTCTAAACCTCCACAAAATTTCATAGCGATTCAATTAATTTTATGCCAGTTACCATAAAAAAATTTGTTACGATTTCTTTTATTTTTAAAAAGATATTACAAATTTAAATAAAATTACGTTTCCATGAATAACTAAAAACCGCTGCCAATAGATTGACACGTAGCTTCCTCCAACTTAATTATAGATTTCATTTTTTTAATTTAATAATAAAATAATCTTTTTCATTGAAATTTCATTATATTTTACAAAAACTTCAAAAATCACTGTTACAAAGCTTCCCCAAGGAGGAAGCAATAATATAGTTATACAAATATTTTTTTTTTAAATTGAAGACAATTTTGTGGCGGATAGAATGCATTATTCATATAATTATAATATTGACTCTAACGTCTTTAAAAAATGAATTTAAAAAAAAACATAAAAATCGATTTTTAAATAATTAAAATAAAACAAAAATTTTGCGCTCTGCCCGAAAAAATTCAATCGAAAAATGTAAGTTACAGCAGGGGACACACACTCACACCCACACGCACGCACGCACGCACGCACGCACACACACACACATTTTTTAAAAATTGTGTATTTCGACTCCAATTGACTGAAAACAAACTTCTATGGTGTTTTCTTGAAAACGGTTTTTTTCACCGTCACAAAGCTTCCTCTACGAGGAAGCAATTTAGAACAACTTACAGTTAACAAGTTCGAATTTTCAAAGCAATCCAGAGTGCTCCTCGAACAACTTATTACAAAATTCAGACTGGTGATTCTTATCATTTAGACATTGACAGCTGTACACCCAGCGCGGGTGAATCGTCACCCGTTAAACATTATATTCTTATGAATAGGGGGTGACGATTCACCCGTGCTGGGTGTACGTTGTCTTTGACAATAAATCCTGTTTTACTCCAAGTTTTTAGTGTATAGTATATAGACTTTCATATATTTCAAACTTTTTAAACTGTTGACTGTATATTGCTTTTATTGTGATTTAATTTATTATCGTGTTCATCTTATTTAAGTATAAATTTTATTTTTACCATGTTCTCATCGGTAAACATTAAAAGTAACTAGAAATACGAGATGAAAGGTAAGAAAGAGAATTTGTTTCTGTATATAGTTTGATTTGGCTTCTGATCGAAAAAAAATCAAATATTAAGTATTGTTAATGTTTTCAATTTAGTTCCACGAGTATGGTCCGTTACAGTAAAAAATGCAAGGAACAGTTACCATTACAGTGACAGATACAAGGCAAAATAAATTACTTCTATATCTATATCTATATACACAAAGAAACAGGAACAGTTATAGGGAACACCTCGTTGTTCCTTTGTGTATATAGATGTAGAAGTAATGTATTTTACCTTTCATTTGTCACTGTAACTGGAACTGTTCTTTGTATTTTTTTTACTGTAACGCGCATATGGCTGATTTTTGTTAATATAAAACCCTTTTTAGCTATGCTGACGGCATTTCCGATTGGTAAGGTGATAACCGAATATTATGTTATTATTCCATAATATTATGTTCATTATTCCAAATAACTGTATTGATAAATAATACATTCGAAGTGCTTGAGAAGGGCAACAACTTGTTGCCGAAACGTAGCACATTTAAGAAAAATAAATACTTTGACCTCGTTATTCATCGACATTTTACCCAAAGAAAAAATTAATGGGGGTAAAGAGTACAGTGATTGATCCTTTAAGCAGACGATGCAACGTAGTGATTGATCGGAAAAATCTGCGAATACTACACAAGTGCAGGGTGACCAGGTGGCGATTTTTCGTCTTTTATGCACCCAAGTAAACGACATCACGTTACGTGAGAGCAAAAAAGAAAAAAGATTGCCACACACAAGTAAACGACTTGCGCGCGCTCTCTTGTGAAAGGTGGCAGCACTAGCATTTATATTTGCCAATACATAGTTACATATGGCAATGTATAAATTATAAGCCTACAAATCAATTTAAACTTAAAACCAATACATAGCGTAAAGCGGTTAAAAGAACTTGTTATAAACAAATATCAAAGTACAATTACAATATGTATTATGTAAATACAGTATATATCTGTACAAATACAGATGGCAATGTATAATTTATATAATAATTAATACAATAAATTAATTTAAACTAAAACCAATACATAGCATTTATATTTTGAGTACGCTTACATCTTCGGGAAAAGTATAAGCACTGCCCTACTGAAAAACGCCACATGGGACCCAGGCGGGACCCACACGGGATCTTTCATAGTTTCTATATGGGACCCACATGGGGCCCATGTGGGATTTTGTCCCAGGACCCACATAGGTCCTA
>JAXIUT010050491.1:0-10994 GCA_035586675.1 Eurytoma californica | reverse complement strand
ATTTCTACGTAAAAATCTACTTGGAAATCAATGTAGAAATCCACGTTGAAATCTACATTAAGATTTGGAGCGGATTTTGGTGGTCATTCTCAACCGGGTTAAGAATCTTAGAAAGGTGCGCAGCAAATTTAAAATGTTTAAAAACTGATTCAATGTGATTGATTTAATAGAGAATTAATAAGAGAATATTGTTATTTTATTGGAAAGGTAAATGTTTTCTTAAGATACTTTAGAGAGTGCGCGGTAAATTTGAACTGATTTGAAAAAGTTATGTAAATAAATACAAGATTTTGGATTTATAAATAAATTATAGTAATTAATTAAGTTGAATTTTACAGATTGTCATGACGTATAAAACACCATCTAAACGCACCCTGAGAATCATTAGGCTCGTTTTCGGACTTTTTGGAATATCTCATTGAGATTTGGAATATCTCATTGGGTTTCTGGAGCGCTCGGCTCGTTACGTTTTCGGACCGCGCCATTATTTGACGATTACTAGGGTGTGTCTTCCGTAACTGTACAATTTTACGGTATAGCTAATTTGACACCGGTGCTCGGGGACTTTCGTTTTTTTGACAGTTCCTTTTTCGTCGCTGACGATGAGTCATTCCTCGCGAGTTCCTCTTTTTTATGAAATACAATTTGATTCGGACTCTGAACTTGAATTATGCTTTGTACTCTTAATTATACTACGAAAGTAAAATTTCGTATTGTTTTCTAGCGGAACGACTATTATTAGACATTGTGCAGTTATGAGTTTAAGTCGTTACCAAGTCATTAGTATTTTTTGGTTCACTTAATTAGAACGAAAGTTCAATTACTGTTGTAAAATTATCCTTTATACTTGCCCTGTATTTAGTGCAATTAGTTAGAAATACTTTTTAAAAATGTTTATATCCTTCAATTTTATTAATTACTTTAATCTATCGTAGAAAAATGTAACTCTGTAAATTCGTCTTTTAAATTTCCCGTAGTACCTTTTAAATACTTCGTTATTTAATTGAAAATAAATAAAATTTATTTATTACATCATACAAACTGGATTATAAAGATCAAATTAAATTACGCGAAACCATAAGACAGTCTTTTTAGAAGCAACAAGAGTCGCCGTAACTCCGTTTTTAGACACCCGACACCGGGCGACTTTTTGCAGTATCCTGTTATATGGATACTCGCACTTCTGCGCGAACGCGCGAAAAAAAGGAGTATTAGCATACGGAAGCGCGCGGTGGAGACTCCTCGGGCGAGCTGGAAAACCACATAAAACTGCCCACGGCGCTCGTCCCTCTTTCTTTCGTCTCCTGCACTTTCAGGGTCTCGGCGCGCAAGTGTCGACTGCGCCCGTAAAACCGACGTTTTTACTGCCCCGCCGCAAGACGAAATAAACCTCGCGGACTCTCCACGGTGGATCGCGGGAATATAAACGTTCGCCTCGCCGACTGCTCCGCGATAAATTTTGGCATTACGGCGATGATAAATTTCAATTCGGATGCGGGGGATTATGCCAGCCGGTCGTTTATTCGTACCCCGTTGAACTTTGAGTTCTTGATGTTTCTGTTAATTCCGTTCCGGTGTTTCTGAATTTTTCGTACGATGTGCAGAAGGGACGGTGGAAAAAGTCGCGAGGCGGTAATCAGTTCGGCTAACCGACCGAAAGCAGGAAGACTTTCGAATTTGATACCAGTGGGACTTTTATACAACCGCAAAATCCCCGTTCATGGGTTGTACGGCTGCTTTAAATTTCAGTCAATAAGAAACAGGAAAGCTGCTCATTTCCCACTGGGGTACGGGAGTGTGTGGGTATAAATTTCATTTATTTACGAGTCCGACTAGACCGCTGATGCCACTTATTAACATTTACAAATCTGTGCATCTCCGGCTTGAAGAAAATACGGGAATTGTGAGCGTAACTGAATTTTTACAGCTGGAAATGGTATTTATAGGGGATTTTTCTCACAGAAAAAAACTTATCCTTGCGCTGTCTTCGTAAACAGGAAGGTCGAGCTGGTAGGAAGTTATAATCTTAGGAAGTATTTTATGTTCCTTGCTGCAAAAAAGAAACAGTTACCTTAACCTTACTCTTGCTTCGATATTTTTCATATGTATTCGAAATAACACGGTTTTACACTGTGTATCCTTACTATTATTTTTGTTAATTTTCAGTTCAAAATGTTGTACTTATATACCCAATCAATTTCAAGTTTCTTAATTTGATGTTTAGCTAGTATACAAAATACAGATTATTATAGTGACTCCGGTGCGGATAACAGGTTCTATTATACAATGAATAGTTACATGGCAGGACTCTTAACGAGATGTATCAAAATATTGATTCTAATAAATTCAGAGATTAAATAATAATAAGAACACTATAACATTATCAACATGTTATCATGTTGATATACATTTATATGAAATAGTGCATGCATTTTAAAGTTTTAAATTTTAACTTCATTTTTTTTACTTGCTAATTGTATATTTTGCCTACATAAATTAATTGTAAGAACCATTACCTATATAATTTCATATTTTATTTAGCAAGACATTATCGATATTTATTAGCAAGGAGAGGGTCAAGCTTTCGGGTCACCGATTTTGATAAAACTTTGGAAATCGTTTTCTAGTATCAAATAATGATACAAACAGCATTTAGTTTGATCTCATAACCCTTTATTTTGCAGGTATAGCTAAAAAAATTAACATTGCTAATATAGGCAATGATAACAGAATATGCTTTATTTTCTGAATAAAGGGCAATCTAAAGGTGATTTGTTTCATTATACGGTACTAGAAAACTATTTCCAAAGTATCATCCAAATCCATGACCCGCAGAGGCTTGACGCTCTCCTGGTAAGTACTTTCAAAAATGTTATAAAACGTTAGCCTCAATATATCCGATCTACTGAAACAAAAATATAAAAAAAACTTGTAATTTTCCATTAGATATTTTTATTTTTATAATTTGTGCAATTCCCGGAGCAGGATTAAAGCTACTTTCACTAAAAATCGTATCGACACAAAATAAAATCTAAAACAAAACAAACATAAACGCTCAATCGCGTGCTTGCGGCGGACACATCGAGAAACAGCGGTACCACTAGAATCAACCGATAACGATCGGCGGTACCTCGTCCGCTTCTCGAGCGCGATTCGCACCCCGGGGCGTTCGCACAACAATGCGCCGGGGTGAGTTCCGCGAGCAGCTGGTTCGCGGAAACAATACGGTCTTTTTGCCGGAGGCCGCGTCGCCCCGATCGGATCGCTCGAACCGTTAGCGGGTCGCCGCGTCTGAAGTCTCCTTTTTCCTCGATTCGGGATCGAGATCTCCCGAGAAATTATTAGCCGATAATCTTGCGCGGAAGCGACGATCGGTGCGTCGCCGTTTTTTTTTCTTCGTCGCGGTTGCTTCGGCCTCCGGCGGAGATCGGTGCACCCGACCTTCGCGCGTTTTCTCGTGTCACTCGGAGCTTTGCGCGGGGCAATTTTTTTTACAGTTATGTAGGTAATGGTAGAGTATAAACGCTGTCTTTTTAGGTGAAGAGTGTAAATAGCCGGTGGTATTTATGCAGCTTGGCGAGGTGCGTTCGAATGTAAAGGCAAAGCGATGCTTTAATCCTGCACGAAGGATATACAATGCGTATTTTTTTTACGACTCACGAGTACTCACGTTCGGCACAATAGTCGGTAATTTCGGTTCATTAGTGCAACGGAATTTTTTTTACAGTCATTAAGAAATAGCATTTCGAAAATTTTACGGTGACTCGAAATTTAAAAATGCCAAGCGATCTATAATGTTTATTTTTTAATGGCACTTGAATAATTAGAACCTTGGTAAAATACTATTGTTTAAAAAGAAAAATATGTAACTATATTAAAAAAAGTTTCAAAAAGACCTTCAAATGTTAAAGGACAAATTTTGCAGTTGGGACTGTATTAACTTTAAATGTTATTTAAGACCATATTAATATGCAATGACAGTTAAAAATCTATCTAAAAGTGTGAGATATTAAGGCATAGATTTCTACTATTAGAAAATCATACATATAATTTTTTATAATTCTTTTATTTTAATATCGTATAATAAGACATTAAAATAACTTCTTTAACTTCTGGTCTTTAAAATTACAAAAAATTTGGAAATTGTTACTTCCCTAGTCAGATACATGAAACAATGTGAAATGACTTTAGTTTTTCTAACGTAACAAATAGCTTAGAGTGTATATTTTGAAAAACACTGTATTCAATAGCCTGAAATTTTGCAAGGTATGTTTAAAAAATTAAAATATGAATTATGCTAAAAAAATGTTATATCACACACAGGGATTCTCTCAAAATGATCTCTAAATCTTTTAATCTCCACAAAACATTTTTCATCTAAAAAAAACAAACAAAATTTTCAATGATTTTGATATATTATTTTTCGACGTTAATTTGATCTCTTAATGTTTTTAGATGGGTTTCCTCGTACAAAAAGCAAAATTCATTTCGCGCGATAATTGCATCGCCCGTGGAATTATGCACACGCGCCAGTTCGGTGAAAGCTCTGCAGCGTCCCAAAAGGCAATCTCGCGAAAATAGTCCGCTTCCCCGTCTCGATCAATTAAGCCGCGAGCCCAGACGAGTCGTCGCGGGGCGCGGAGCGATCCGCGGAATGCTCGGTCGCGCGACAGCCTCTCTCGCGGCTTTTCAATTACGCTCGCGGCGTTTTGCAAGGATGAAAATCGCGCCCGCGCACCTCTCGCGGGGATAGGCGAAAGGAGGAATTACGTCAGATAAAGGCATTGTCAAGTGATGTAACGCGATCGCGCGGCGGCGGCTTGCGCAAGGGCGAAATTCATAAAGTCGCGCGCGGGGAGCAAAAAGACAAGCCGCGAAAACTCCTCGAGCGAGGTTCTTCACGCCTCCCCGAGCCCCGGCTTATGCATGGATATATCCCGCGCTTATCGCTCGGGTGTTTCTTTTTTTTTTTGCGCCCGTTGCCGTGCGCGGTATCGGCGCAGCCGAGTTTCTTTGTGCCGATCGGCCGCCAATTTTTAGTGCCGGCGAAAACGAGAGGAGGAAGCGTTGCGACATGGATCGTGACTGCGATCTTGCGCCGGGATTTTTCCTTCTGTTTGGTTACAATCCGTGCAGTTCTGATTTTTTGGCTCGGGGTGTGCATGGAACTAGTCCGGTAATCGTTGCTATACGGATACATTTTATGTAAGATATCGGTTGAGGTTTTACGGGATCTTTTACTGCAAGTGCTGTTCGCGTAATTATGATATAAGTCATTTTATCAGTCAACTTTAGCTGACCAGATTTATTTGGAAAGCTTAGTTATCCGACTAGTACATGAAGGAAGTTTAATAACGAAAATGGTAGAAAATTATGCGAAAAAATATTGATATTAAATTGAATTTCAATTAGGTATCAATATGTTCACGAATAATTAAATTTAAATATGAAACTATGAAATAAACTTACACAAATATCTAAAAAACTAGTAACAACGATTAGAATTTACAAAACGTAGGATCTCAAAATGTAAAATCGAACACAGCATTGATATGTAGATAATTTTTCAACGGAATGAAAAAGCAATCACTAAAAGAAAGTTGATCTATCTCATCATTAATGAAAGTTTTATTAGCTTTATTGGCACAAATACGTAAGGTATAGCTGTGTGCTCGTTCAGAAGTGAATTGATGGTTGTACTAATTCAGCGGTTTCGATCTTGCAGAACGAGCGGCGAGGATGTCCGTTTGCGGGGGAAGAAGGAGGAGAGCGGACCCGATAGCCCTTGGGCCAAACTCGCAGCGGCTGCTCGGTGGGTTTAGCGCGGTAGGAGGTCGCCAGGCAGGAAATGACAATGACCAGCGTGGCCGTAGGGCCGGCTAGCCTAGCCACCCCCAACATGCTCGGCCCCAAGAGGTATCACCTTCAGCAGGGCCTCGCCTCGCCCAATTCGCCGTCACCCACACCGCCTAAGGTAAGCTTCAACTTTTTTTTGCATACGTTTAATAAGTGGACGACTTTTCATATTTTCTAAAGTAATTTCCCATTTTCAGATTTAAACGGATTTATTTTAAAGTTTTAACTTTAACTGCCTTAATTCTTATTAATTAATTAATCCTTATATGGAGATCAATGGTTTTTGAGTCATTACTCAAAGACATTGTGTGCTTTAAATAATTTTTTTTTACTTGCTGGAAATTATCTAGTTTTCTCCTATAGATGAAACGACGTTTGAAATAGTTTTGTCCATTTTCATAAACAGTCATTAAATAAGCGAAAAATATCGGGAAAACTATAGAAGATTTCCAAAAGGAAGTTTAAAATAATTAAAAAAAATTGTGGGGGGTTAATTTTCCATTCTTTATTTTAATACTCCTCGTGAGTAATAAAGAAGTAATAATCATTGTTAGAAAACATTTTTGAAGTAGGAAAAGGCATCATAAACATTATTGTTAAAATTTATTTTTATTACCCATTGAATATTGATCGCGTGATCACCATCAACTGAGCGTAATTTTGTAAAAGAGTTGCTACTTTCGACCTCGTCGTTTTTACGAGAAAATAATAAATTTAAGTTTCCGTAATATTTTACCCATTTCACTTTTCTTTTTAGAAACAGGTAAAATTGAAAATGAGTGTACAAACGACCGAATGCTTGAAAACGACATTATACTTTTACTTTTAAGTACTTTCGTTGAGACCAAAAAGTTTCAAATTGATAAATTGTTCGAGTTGTTCAAGCAACAAAATGACAACAAAGTCAAATTATTATATACTTACATAATTACACAGGACAACTGCTTTTAATTGGTTACTTTCTAAGCGAAATGTCTTTTCTTCAATTAGGTATCATACCCGTTGATTTTCATTAATACGCAATTGATATTATACAGCCTACATAGATAACGCGACTTACGTAACGATGACAAATCTCATCATTTTTTGAAAGTTTCAAAACAAAAACATCGAAGCACAAAGGAAAATCCATGATCGGAAAAATGGCCTTGTTGCAACCGGCTCAACTTGTAATTTACAAAGTAAACTTAATTGCAGGCGCGCAAGAAAGGCATTTCATAACGTTTTTCATGGCGCACCAGTCGAAGAAAAGGCCTATCGTCGAATTTTTCGGTAAAAAAATCGAGACGCGAAAGTACGTATCATTACGGTTGCGCAAGCCGGCGCGTGTATATAAACACACTTCGCACGAAAAAGACGGCACGTGGACAACGAAACTAGCCAAAAACTAAGCGGCCGATTACGAATTTTCTGACGCAACCGCACGGGTTACGCGACTCTTTTCTCCCGCTTGGTTCTCCATAAAAATGAAATAAAAGAGAGAGAAAAGAAGGCATCGCGGGACGAGTGATGCATGGCGACCGCGACAAACTCGTTCCTATTATTACCGTTGCGTAAAAAAAGTTCGCGCTGATATGACGTGAAATCTCGAAAGACAGGTTTTTTTGCCAGCAAAAGAGGAGTGAATTCGCGCCGGGCCTAATTAAAACAACCAGACGCCGGCGTTGAAAAAAGCCGCGTAACGAGGCGGGAGCGGCTGGGGTTACAAAAGTAATCGCTTCGATTGTCGCGCGCTCCTCGATAAGATTGATCATTATACTCGCGAAAAAAAAAATAATGCGCGGCTCGGGCGCATTTAAGAAAGATAAATGAACCTGCAAGGAGCTTGTAATTTAATGTTCGAACTCTAAACAGATGTTCGCTGATAAACGATAACATCGATGATTAGTACATTTTGTATGCCCGAGCGGCTTCGGCTATCCCAGCGTTAACTTGTCCATTAGAAAGTGTGCAATAATTTTCGGAACAATCACGGGCCCGCGGAATAATTCATGCGACAGTTTAAATTTTTCGTGACCGCCAGTAGTGGCTCTGAAACGTCGGTTGTGCAATAAATTTGCGCACGCGTTACCTCCTCTCATTTGAATTTCAAATCCATCGAATTATATTTTATGGACTCCTGGGAATAAAACTACGGTCGATCCGCTGCACCACTTTCGAATGGACCGGGATCTCGCAATGAGACGCATCGAAAGCCAACTGAACCGTGTAAATGTACCACATGGAAATTTCTTTTTATTGAAGGCACGGATTATTATCTAGGCGTGCAATACGCACTCAAGTGATAAATAGGTGTAAAATTAAAAATAACAATAGTTTCGAGGATAAAAATAAAATAAAATTGAGAAAATAAATCCTTTCATAATATCAATTAACCTATATCAGGCAACTTTCTTATTAATGCAAAGAAACCTTGATATTTTTATGTAACTAATTATTTTACTATAACGTTAAGTAAGCCATACGAATTGAGAGAAAAAATGTTTTTTCGTAAACTGTACGAAATTTATTTTTCAGATTTTTACATGTATTGCTCTTTTTATTCAATATCGGAACTACTTAATTATGCAGTAAAAAATATCTGCAATTCATGGTCTAATAAATTTTGCACAGAGGAAACCTAAATTTTCTATTTGCAAATTAATATTCATAGATAATAGTTGCGTACATGCAACCCAAACAAAAACATAAAAGAATAATTCTCAACCAGGATACAAAAAATATCTTTGACATTTTCAACAGGTTGTTGCAAAACTGTATAAAATTTTAAGAATAATTTTAATGATGCCAGGAGCAAACTTTTCTAAAACATTAACATATCAATTACCAAGACTATGAAAGTATACTTAACGTATCCATCAAAATCAATATCTTGACAACTAAAATTCTCCAATACTACAGAAAAAACTAAAAAAAACAGAAGGAAACAAAAAATAGTATTTTGAAACCTCAGTATGCTCCGAAAAAAAAGACGAACCCACCGGAAAATGGCATAGCACCGTCACGCTGTGTGGAAAAAGTCAGCGCGGAGCCGTGAAACCCAAAGCGATTCGCGAAGGACGCGCCCGGCGAGCGGGAAAGGCCGCGAAGCGTGCAGAGCCGGCGCGTCGCGATTACGGCGCGCGCGACCGGCTTATTATGACACAAGTCCGACTTCGGGCTTTTAGAAAGTCCCCGACCTCCCTTCTACTCCCGCCTATGCTTCTCTCGCTTTCGAACTGTCTCTCTCTTTCACTCGGCGATTCCCGCGACCTTTCTGCACGATTCCTATTTTGTGCCGAGCGATGATGGAAATTTTCGATGTATATTTCGCGACGATTATAACCGGCGAGCGTGAGTCGGATAAAATTTATTGGGTGTCATGATGCAGTCGACTGGAGCCGTTGTTCGTTTTGCTGAAGTTCGTAATTTTTGTGGAGTACGGTGACAGTGTAATTTGCTACGTTCATGAGCTTCGTGATGGTTTCTTATTTTGTAAATTTCAATTAAAATATTGTTTTTTATTTTAGTTTGATTTAAGTAAAATTTTGTATTTTACATAAGATATTAATAGATTAGTTAATTCAATATACAGATTTTTAATTTTTTTTTTTTAATTTTGAATAAAATTACTGAATTAAAATTCTTGTAGTGATTTAAAGTGAAACAAAGTTTTTACATTCTGTGGCAATGAATGAATTAAATAAAGAACACATTCATAAAATTTTACAAAAAAAGTCCGTAATACATACAGTAAATAAAAAAAAAATGATTAAAATATTAGCTAATGCAACTAATAAGTTCTTGACCCATTCGAATTTCATTCTTAATAGCTCATGTCCTTCCACTCTTTAAAAAAACTGCATGTATATGCATAAATAAATGAATTGTAAAACTAGTAAATTACAGTGATTCATCATGAGTTTTATAGTTAATGGGCGCTTCGACACATCGTAGGCAGGCCATTCTGAAAAAATAATTACTCCCGCCTCGACTTTCATTTCGTACGTCAAAACTGACACAGAAATTTTCGACGGAAGGCCTGGCACACTTTTTTTTACCTCCTTTTATATAAAAATACGACGCTCGCCTCTGCGGCGCGCGATCAAGCCTTTGTTCGCTGAGTTCGTCCAATTTCACGAGTTCGGCGGCGGCGAAAGAAAAGCGTGTGAAATGATAGTGAAACTCGCCCAAAAGGCAGTGAAACGCCAGTGAAATTGTCTTAACAATTTCTAGCATTGAAATTATCATAATTTTAATAGACATATACCGAGCTGCGCGCGCGCGCGAACGGGTAATTATTAGGAAACCGTAAGTGCGGCGAAAAAAAGCGGTAAGGGTTCTCACGGAAGGAAAAAACGTTTATGAAATTTAAAAGGCCGTAAACATCAATTTTTATCTGCGATTAATATTGTTTTTATATAAATCGATGTAGCTGCACTTGCAGATATTACACTTTATTCACGTGAATTGATCTTGAATTCTTTTCTTTTATTTTATTTACTCTAGTATAGGTATTATAATAATTTTTAAATAACTTAGATTGTAAGAGGCAGAATAATGGCAAAAACGTCCATAGGTATGAACAAATACAATAAATTATAATTAAATTTATTTATTGTTACATACTATAGATTATAATAAAGTTTATAGTACTAAATTTTTGAGTCATTTACATCGAGTTATTTAAAACGCTTTTGGGTTTAAATATATCGGTTAAATTTAATGTTTGATGCATTTAACGTCAGGTGGGGTCTGGAAAATCTTTCCCCGCAACGGACCATCTGTGTCAGTTTCATATATAATAAGCCACTTCAGACTCGGAATGTTAGTCGTTAGGCATCTGAAAAAGACGACTTATCTCTCCACTATTTAACTAATTTTAACTGATAATAGATTACTTGTAAATAATGTAATTATTTTACTTAAACTAGTTAAACTTTAAACTGATTAAATTTTTATAACAAACGTAATCAAATGTGACTAAAAAAAAATTAAGAAAGCCTTCTTAGACGTTTTTCTGTAGACTGTGTTTACACAATAGTGTACTGCTCCTTTTAACATCTTTAATAGTATATTACGATACAAGTGCGATAAAAGTGATTTTTGGACTCGCGTGAGTTTAGCGCCCGAGCGAAGCGAGGGTGATAATCACACGA
>JAXIUT010050449.1:0-11003 GCA_035586675.1 Eurytoma californica | reverse complement strand
GAAATTTGTTTTTGAGGGAATCATAATATTCTCCGATGGCATTGGTTCTACTTGGCCGTTAGAGTCATTTCACTCTTGAAAAATAATTGAGACATGTTTAATTGGATTCGGGAATTATATTTTCAATTTGTTAGGTTTATTCTGTAAATATGTTGGAAACTGACCGTAGTCGATGAAACTTAAAAAGTAAATATTTCGTTGTATACCCACAATATGAAATTAAACAAAAAATTTATATTTCCACTTGACTCCGTTACACTCAACCAGTATTAAATAAAAAATTTAAATGAAATAAAAAATCATAATTAACTGTAAAATGATATTAAAAGTTTTAAGTTATTTATTACAGGCAAATCATTAAGGTGATTCTTGTCGGACTCTGAAGTCATATAATAGAGTACAAATATAAAAGTCAAAATAGAGTATACATAAAAAATTATAGCAAAAGTAATATCTAGTACATATTTCAAACTCTCCTGGTGGATAAGTAAAGTATATTATAGCTATAAATTAGCTAATTTTTTACGATATGCTAAACTTATAGCTATAAATATAGCTATAATATCGTTAAAAACGCCACGAATTCTGCCTATAATATAGCTATTTGTATGCTTCATAAAATATTATAAATTAGACAAAATTAAATGTTCCTCTCAGTGTAAATAATAATCAATATTACAATAATTTTTTGACTATTTATTTAAGTTTATTAAATTTAAACAATAACTGATCGAGATAAGTAATTGAAGTAGCTTACAATTAGAAAGCTTAACAGTGCACATGTTTAGGCTATGTTTTTTGTTTACAAAGCTTTCAGCAGCCGAGTATACTTTAAATATATTTTAAACTATAAATTAGCTAGTTTCTAGTTAGAAAATAGTTAATCGTTAGCTAATTATTAATACCTTGACTATAAAAGATGCTTTATTTTCCACAAGAGTTATTAAATTTTATTTATCTCGTTTAAAATAAATGTTAGAGCAAAAAGTAGCTTTTTTTATAAAAGTATAACTTCGCTTTGTTTATTGTACTAAGGTTCTGTCGCAATCATTTTTTTAATGTGTTCGAATTGTATACTTTAGTGCAAATATATACTATACGTCTCCCATAAGACCTTAGGTTAAAGTTGCAATTTTTAAGAATTTTTTTTCTGTAGCTAGCAAAATCCAGCGCACTTAATTACTTTCTCTTCATTTTTCATAAATTTCAGAAAATTTCAAAAAAATACTTAATTATCAATGCATTCTTTTTATTTGAGGAGGGCAGTAATTCTTTTCAATTTATATTCAAAACATAATAGACTAAATGGCAGGTTATGTTGATTTTCATTTGAGGTTAGAAACTAAATCAGGATTTATTAAAGATGCTATTTAATATATAAATTTAGAGTACAGTTAGAAAATTTAAAAACTTTACATTTAATTCATTACTCTATACTCTGCTTAAATAAACCAAAATATAAAATTGATATCAAAATATTTTGAATTTTGGCGCCACCGGATGTGTAACCATTATCCAATCAAATCTCTTTTTCCGAGGCTTCACAACATCCTGCCATCGTTTTTTTTAAGAGAGATATTTATTTGGTAACTGATATTCAGAAACGTATTGAAATATTCTTCAATATTTGAAGAATAGCATACATTTTTTTCTTAATCCTCTGCAGTAATAAAATGTCAACAATTACCACATTAAAAATATTTAGTCAGCACTGCTAATTTTTTTTTCAGTGCATACAAAATTTAAAAAAAAAAGTCGAAAAATCTCCACATCCTGCGAGAAGCATTCGACGAACTCGTATTTTGTTTGAATCCTCAACGAGTTCGAAACTCACGTTGCTGGTAGTTTCGCGTGGGACACCGCCGGACACGCCGGCGAGAGTCAAAGACACTCGAAAGCGGGAGCAACGCACTCGCGGCGGTCCTCCACCCCGTGGGTTGCGTATATGAATTTGTCGAGGTTCGCGATCGATCGGCGAGGAAGAGAGAGAAAGAGAGAGAGAGAGAGAGAGAGAGAGAGAGAGAGAGAGAGAGGGCGCGTGGTCTCCTCGACGACGAAGCCTTTGAACTCGGCCGTTTTTTTTCTCCCCTTGGCGCCCGTCGCACCCAAGACTCTCGGGATGCCGCTATTTGGGAGGTCCACCTCTCACCGGCTCTTCTCTCGATGAGCTCGCCGTAATTGCGCGTAATTTGAGGGAATCGTGCGCTTACCCGTGAGAGGATTGTATTCCGATTTTCGCTGGAGATAATGACTTATTTTCTGTTGTCGATACGTGTTGGTTTTTTAAATTGCTCGAAATAATTTTCTTTTTGCTAGTTTCTTTTTTATAAATGTTCGGCGTGAATGAGGTTGAACTGTAGATCGTAGGAAATGATACTTTCCTGTTTAGCTTTTTTTGTGTTTAGGAAATTAAACCTCAAACAATTTAAAATTTTCTGTACAGTATCCTGGTCGAAATGTCGATATTGTAGTGGTCATCAAACTAGATTATGACTGTAAAATTGAACTACTCGAATGATTGCGCTGAGCAAAAATTTTTTTCATTGTTTCCATCACTCTTAAGGACCACAACATTTGAGTTTGACGATGGAAACGAAAGCAACTCTAGTGTTTCAACCAAGGATTGCCGGTAATGGAGTGATGGAAACAATTAAAATATGTTTGCTCAGTGCGATCATTAGACTCTTTCTACTTTAAATAATGAACATCTTTTAAATTACATTGATATTGCACCATATCCCGAAGTGAGCCGTCTTTCTGATTTTTCGACTATTAGTCTACCTTTATAGTATGAAGAATGGTCAGAGAACCGAGGATACAACTTCTTTATTTAACTTTTCTTCTTTACCGCTAGATGGAGCCTTTACCTCTAATAGTAAATTTGTAGTTTGAGGGGCATGCATTGGCTCAAGTGGTTAAGGCGTCAGTCTTAGCTGCTTGATACAATGCTGCCCAAGTGGGCTCAGGTTTCGAATCCCGGTCAATGCGATTTTTTCGGAAATCGTATTCGGCGGGTTTTCCTACCCGAGTTTGCGCTTAGAGTGAGTTAGTTGAGAGATAATTGATTAATTCAGTATAAAAAAGTCCTACATGGCAAAAAACTGTGTAAACACGTTTGTATAGCGTTTAATTAAATGCGATTGCGTCCTCCTCTTCTCTCGATCATATAGGTTCATATGTAAAAAAGAGCGTGCGATAAATATTACAAGAAAAAAAAAAATTTGTAGTTTGAGTTGCATATTAGATTCTCTATTTTTTACTGACGATGGCCAGTCGGCAATCCTTAGGAGTTACATTCGTTTCCATCGTCAAACTCAAATATTGTGGTCCTTAAAGTGTCTATAATATCACAGTCCGCCTCAGAGCGATGAGTGATGGGAACAATGGAAAACATTTTTGCTCAGCGCGATCATTCGAGTCTTTCAACTTTAAATAACTATATTTGTGAGCATTCGAATCTTTTAAATTACATTTAGATTATGACTTGTAATAATGTCTATTAAAAATAACCATTAAGTGGTACCTTTTTAGGTAAGTAAGCGAAATATTGGAATTTTTTAAAACAGCTAGAAAATGACCACGTAACGGACATTATTAATGTTAATTTTTTTAACCTCAAAATCGCAATTTAATAAAACTTTGAAATTCTTAAAATTTTGTTCACAGAAGCGATCACTGTTCTTATAAACATTAAAAATGATCTAAATAAAGATTCGAAAAGTAGTTACGTTTAAGATTAAAATGTGGCCAGTAAAACTAGTTGTTATCTGGTCAGTAACTATTAACTCTGGTCATTTTGTGTTCATAAACTATTTGAAATTTCCATCATTGCATTTGCAAATTTCTTCTGTTTTGATGATTTATCTATTCATTGACCAACAATGCCAAAATTTTAGAGTTTAAAGCTCAAATTTTCCTGTAGAGTTTTTGTAACATACACTTTCGTAAATTTTAATCCTAATTCTTCATCGTTCTAATAATTTTAAGGCAGTTCCATCAATAATATGTAGATCTAAAATAGAAAATTTATCAAAAATCTACAGATCGTTTATAAATTAGGTTACATCGCGCACAATCACGCTAAGAGCGACGTTCGCCAGTATTTCGTCTATTTACATACACCGGTAGAACTTCCTCCACAGAATCGCATCCTTTAAATGAAAACGAAACCAACGACAAAATACTCCACGCTTGAAATAACAATCGCGCGATGCCGTGATTTTAACCACAATGTAAATTTAACGACCAACTAGTAAACAGACGCGTAGCGTGCAGTTGCGGTGCGAGCCGCTGCAGAAACCGCGAGCGAAGTACCCTCCTCTCTCTCTTCCCTCATCTTGTTGAAAAGCCAAATAAGTCTCAGAAAGAATCGACGCTCGGTCGGGAGCAAATGGATCTTCCTATCATCGCGGTGCTCGCCCAATTCGCGCGCGACATCGTCACCACCAGTACAAATGTAAACCGCAAAGTGTCAATAAATCACAGTGCCCGCGGCGTAACCAGCGCTACTCTGGAAATCTGGAAATCTGGAAGATGCAGTGGAAAGTATTTTATCTGCTATCGATCTTTTGAAAGAATGGAAGTGGACGGAGTCCCTCAAGATGTAATCGTGAAAGCTCTCTCAATTATTGACGATTTCATTGTTAGAATATTTAATTCTTTCGCGCTGGGGGTCTTTCCGAGTATCTGGAAGCAGGCGCAGCTGATTGCTTTGAAAAAGATTTCTACTGCAGAAAATGTTATTGACTTTCCATTGCGCTACTTTCTTTCTTGTCCAAGATACTCAAAAAAATCGCTCATGCCCAAATCACGGAGTATCTAAATAAAAAAAGTCAAATTTTAGATCCTCTCCAGGTCAGTTTTAGAAAATACAACAGTACCCAGACCGCGTTATTAAAATTGACCGATGATGTACGAATGGTTATTGAGAAAAAAAGATGACGCTCTTGCTACTCTTTGACTTTAGCAAAGCTTTTGATTCCATCTCGCCTATTAAGCTACATTCGAAGCTTCGACAACTCGGGTTCTCACGAACGGCTCTATTGTGGATTAAATCGTATCTACAAGGCCGCATTCTAGGCGGCCCTCTAGATAGTGATCTCCAATAAAATTGGTTGTTCGGAACTTGGTCGTTGGAAACTAATCTCGGTATTCCGCAAGGTTCTGTCCTTGGGCCTCTGTTATTTAGTTTATATGTCAATGACTTGAAGGACCTTCTTGATGGTTATTTGATTATACATCTTTTTTTACGTTGATATAACCTCCAGATTTACCTCCACATTAGTAAAGATAAATTTCACGTACCTGATGAACAACAATTGCGTCTGCAACGGTTAAGCAATTCTTGTATGATATATATGTGGGCGAGGAAGGATGAGTACATAACCCCCTACTGACAGCGTCTTGGATGGCTCAGAACAGATTCGCGTAGGCTCTATTTTGAAGCCATATTACTTTATAAAGTCACCCGGTTACGCGAACCTGAGTACCTTGTTTCACTGTTTACAGAACACAAACCTAGGCCCTCCTGTAGAAGAGTACCTCCTGAACTTAACATCCTTGTGGTGAGCACCGAAACGGGTGCTAGATCCTTTCAGGTACATGGGGTGTGCTTCTGGACTTCTGTTCCCCCTACCCTGTTTTACTCTCCCTCCGTTTCTTCATTCAAAGAGGCGGTCCGCAAACATCTTTTGGATCCCGATCCTTAGTCCACATTTGTAGGGAGCGGATAGTGCCGGCATTCTAGCATTGTAGCTTTTCAACTTTTTTCTCAAATTAACTAGCGCTGTGACTGGCCTAAGCGTTTAATATTTGATAAATTTTATTCTATTTATTAATATTTATTTATATCTTTTAGACGAGGCCTTTTTGTCTTTAATTTATTAAGAAATTTGTTTGTACAAATTGTACACTTTGATACACTTTGATACATTTATATTAAAATGAATAAAAGGAAAATAAATTCTTCGATTTAGATTGATACATTTTGATACACTTTGATACATTTTAATACACTTTAATACGTTTAGGTGCATTTTGATACACTTTGGTACAAGTATCATCGAGAGAGCTACTTATATCGATAATTCTCTCGACGATAATTCATTATTTTACCACTAGGTGGCTACCGGTTATGTGCTCGTATGTACTTTCTTACGTACTTTCTTGAGACTGCTCGCAAGTGGTCAACGTGAAGTTCGGTTACTATATAAGAGCGTGGAGATTTTACACTGTATGTATTATATGTATTACGCGCGACATTTGCGGTGCGATAAAATTGTTAATGTAATGTATATCAACTTGTGCGGATAACCATCCTCCCAATTAAAGATTAGTGTGTGTGTATGTAGTAAAAAAATCCAATATTCTGCAGAAATCTCTGCAAATTTTCCTGCAGAATTTCCTGCAGAATTTTCTACAGGAATCTCTGCAGAATTTTCTGCCGAATTTTCTGCAGGAATCTCTGTAGAATTTTACGCCGAATTTTCTGCAGAACGTTTTGCAGAATTTTCTGCACACTTTTAAAAAATATTCCTATAAAGTTTGCAGAAATTTCTTCGTTACAAAAACAGACCCCGTAGAGAATCTGCAGAAATTTATGCAGAATGTATAGGAATGTCTTTTGGTAAAAAGTTTGCAGGAAATTCTGCAGAAAATTCCTCGGGATTTTTACGGATATTTCTTTTATAAATTCTGCGTACATTTCTGCAGAAAATTCTGTAGAAAATTCTGCAGGATTTTTACAGATATTTCTTTCAAAAATTATGCATGCATTTCTGCAGACTTTTCTGCAGACTTTTCTGCAGCCTTTTTTCCTACGGGAATTTTCTTGCGTTTTCTTCGTCGTTGCGTTTTTTGCAATTTGTCTATTTGTAGCAATATCATTTCCCCTTTGGCTTTGGAAAAGTCGAAGCCTGTATACTTTTCCGGGAATAATTTTCCTTTCCATTGGTACCGTTTATTAGGTGGCATTTTTAATAATTTCTTTATTTTTATTTATTTTTCTCAAAAATGTAACCTCTCTAAGCACACGACGCTCAACAAGCGCAGACGCCGCCTATGGACGCTATCCCTCCCACCACGCTCGGGCTGTGTTCGTGCACAGCCGGAGGATATGTACGCGCATCTCTGCTGGCTGTGATTCGGAACACAGCCCAGTACTGACAACTTCATGCTCACGAATTTCATCTCAAAGCGATGTTGCCAAGATTCATACTTTCTAGAGTGATGTCTTTATTATTTTTTATTTCCATAAAATAACCAAAATAAACTATGGCAATTAAACTAAAATTATTTATTTATATTTTTTTATATTATTCAATTGTTTTTTTTGTTATTTTAAGCAAAATTATAATAATAAGATTTCTTTTTCTTACGTTACAAACTCGTACAGTCACGCTCAAAAGTTTACGACAACTTCAATATTAATTTAAGAAAATAATAATTTATACGAATTTTATCATCATAAAATATAATTTCTTAATTAATCGTACTACATTTGATTATAAATAATTACTTTATCTCAACAATTACCTGCAATATTTCAAG
Organism: Eurytoma californica; assembly: GCA_035586675.1. Lineage (NCBI taxonomy): Eukaryota > Metazoa > Arthropoda > Insecta > Hymenoptera > Eurytomidae > Eurytoma > Eurytoma californica. Next base: position 3,455 of record JAXIUT010050449.1, on the reverse strand, counting down.
AAATTCATGTATATCAAATTTTCATCACTTTTAGCAGAGATTGTATAGCCAGTACAACCTTAAATCGCTCCGCATTATTATTATTCTCATTCAATAATTTTTATCCGATAAAGAAGTAAATAATACTTAAATAATAAAATTTCACTCCAGCAAAGCATTTAAATATTTAATAAACGTTAAATTTTTTTTCACAGTGCTGCACTTGAATACACAAGCTCAAATGAATTTATGATCGGTGTTAATTAATAAATTTATTTACAAAAAACATCGTGAGCAATTGACGAGGTAAAAAAGAGGATAACACGTTTTCAATAAAATGATCGGTAATTTTACATCCTACAAATGACTAAGATACAGTTTTAAAGTAAAGTGCGTTACCGACGAATACCTTCAATTAGCCAGAGGCCATATTCTGTTAAAAGCAGCGCTTAAAACAAATACGACAATTTATCGACGTCGGATCTTCACGCGCGCGAGCGATGAGTGAAGATATGCCGGTACTGCCTTCTCCTAAGATAACTTGATGTTTTAAAAGCGTTTAAAGTCTAGCTGTAACTGAAAATACGTTTACGTCTATATCTATAAAACCAAAGTGAAAAAAAGCATTTTATTTATAAAACCCGCTCCTTTTTCGGCCAATAAGTGCACGGAGAAAAATCTCATTAAAAATTAATATAATCTCTACTAATCGACAGACAAACTCGTTCTATGGAGGAATTTTGATACACATGATATTAAAAAGTACGAAAAATTTAATGAATCTTGTAACAAATTTTGCTGTAAACTATAGTGAAAATTGGGAAATTCTCAAGGAAACACAGATGTCATTTATGAAAAAATAGTCCGCAGATGGCACGCGCATGCGCAGGTCATTGTGCCGATGCAGTAGTGTTAAATAAAAGACTAGGTGGCGTCGCGTACTCGCAAGTGGTCAGACGCAAGCTTGGTTAATATATAAGAACGATTTAGGTAGCTTCTATCATGAATTTTAAACGGCGTCAATATTGCGAAATGTGTACGTAAAGCGTAGAGTTCGACATACGTAATGTAATTTAGAAATAGGTGTTAGATTCGGTTTAAATGTAAGACATATTTGATTGTGTGCAATAAACGAATTGCGTAATATATAAATGTATTAAAAATGTTGCATGGAGAGTATTCGTACGAAAAAAGGAGTAAAAGAAAAAAAGAGAATCAAAGATACAAATGAGAAGTTCATGATTAAGAAAAAATTCAAATATTTCTTTTAAAATAAGAAAAAATAAATATTAGTATACCTTCAGTAGATAAAAATTACTATAATTCTAGTAAAATTTAGTATGCCCGATTCTAAAATATACTTTTCTATAATTTTAGTATAGTTTCTAGCAAATTTTAATAGAAGACAAGTTTGCCTATCGATTAGTGGTTACTACACTAATCTTTCGTAGACTTTATCTTAAAATTTAATGCAACATTTTTCTCTTTACTTGGCGAGTCGACAGTCAAACAACTTGCGAGTAAAGAATTTGTTTTTGCCATCTATTTGAGAGTACAAAAAAAAAAAAAAAAAAAAAAACGCGCACGCGCAAAGAACTGCTGCCCGGGGATATCCAATTAAAATGAAAATACCTGCGCCACTCGCAACGGACGTAGATCACGAAGTAACGGCCGGCGCGTAGTGGCGACGTCCGGCCCTTTTTGCCTTCGTCGCCTGCTCGGACAATTTGCCCCGACGTAAACGACCGCGATGGACCGCGCGATGTTTTACGTCTGTAAAATTTTCAATTTAACGGAGTGCCTAAAATACGCAGCGTACCAGTCGTCTGATAAGACCCCCATTTTTCCTACGGTCCAGCGGATGCACAATCTTCGAAAATTAACGAATACTGCCGGCTTGTTTACGTGGAAACGAAGGATTTTACGTGAATGATATAATATGTCAGGTTAGAGATAAAGGAAAGCTCAACACAATATCCGACTAATAATTTGGTATAAATTTTTTTAGCTATTTCACTCACAATAAGAAAAATCAATGATACTGATTTTTTTCACTTGCTAGGAAAGTCACTTGTTTAAATCACGGATCCTCTTAAAACGAGATTTGATTGGATAAGGGTCAAACATCCGGTGGCACCAAAATTTAAAATGTTTTGATATGAATTTTATATTTTAGTTTAATTTTATTTTGGTTTATATAAATAGAGTATATGTAAATGGTAGAAAATAACTCAACCAAACGGCTTATGTATTAAGAATACTATCCCTTGGACAAGTTTTTAAGCCAACGAATGACAACAAATATTTTACGGTTAAGTTGACGTCCGCGTGCTTGAGAACACGAGCTGTATATCTATATCTATATAAACATAACCTCAATTAGAAGCACAAGTTTACTGATTTAAATCTATTTGTGTAAGCAATACATAGTGTATACATGTGGTTTTTTGATACTACATGAATAGTACAACTATTAATATTTTATTTGAATTATAAATTACGTATAATTGTCTTTTTTCACGATTTTTAATATTCGCATGATTCTTTGGCCAACCGCAACCGTTGAGCCGTACGAAATAAGGAGTATTTTTGGCCAATCATTGGCTAAAAGCTTGGTCAAACCTTTGTAATTTGGTGAACGGATGGTAAACCGTTGGTTATCATTTCTACCAGGGGACTAATGAATTAAATAGATATAGTTTTTAAATTTTCTAATTGTACTCTAAATTTATATATTAAATAACTTCATTAATAAATTCTGATTTAGTTTCTAACCTCAAAAATGGAAAGCAACATAACCTGTCCTTTAGACTAATATATTTTGAATATAAATTAAAAAGAATTACTGCCCTTCTGAAATAAAAAGAATTTATTGAAAACAGAGAAAAAAACCAATAATTTGAGAGGCTGTGCATTAAAGAATCTATTGCTTCAAAAGTTGTCAATTCAACACGTAAGTGTACCGTTCAAAAGCTGGAACGGTTGGCGGGCCACAAAGCGATAAACGCTAAGTAAATTTTACCGATCTGTTCCGTAATTTTTATGCGACAGTTGACGAATTAGTTTATAAAATTTCGTAATATTTATTCGGGTCTGTTTCGTAAATTTTATTGAAAATTGAGCAAACATGCCTATTGCTCAAATAACATGTCCTCATTATTCAGTTTTTTCTTTTTTTTAGTAAAAAATTTTTCCCGTAATAATGTACCCACTTACACGTTCCGTCGACGGGATATTCGAACGCCGGCCATTAGCGACACCCGACACTCATCCGCGGTATCTCGCGAGGCGCTCGCGCGATTGAAAAGAGCTCCCTTCGCGCCCGCGGCGCGCGCGTAATCCGGCGACGCGCGCCTCGAAAAAGCCCGGCCGAGTGAATGAGCCGTCGAACTTCTGCCGATTCACGCGCGCGCGTGCATACACGGGGGGGGGGGGGGGGGGGGGGGGGGGGGGGGGGGGGGGGGGGGGGGGGGGGG